>NNCF01127530.1:27218-42444 GCA_002313205.1 Laupala kohalensis | reverse complement strand
AAAACTTGTACAGGTAGAGAAAATGCAGTTACGCACTAGGGAGAGCCAACATGACTCTCCCCGCGTGTGGGACTCGCCGAATGACTCAACCATACCCACAAAAAACCCTCCTGAATTACAACTCAAAACTCAAATATCAACATATCTCATTAAAAAAGAAGAAAGAGGAAAATGAAAGATACCCTAGCGTCGGGATCGAAAAGAACAAGAGGTGACCAAGGAAGGTCAGGAAGAGAAAGGAAGGAGCCTTGCACAAGTAAGTGGAAGCAATGCCAGACTCAGCTCGAAGGCCCCGTGTTCGCCAAACACGTACTTACTAGATATAAGTCCCCTGGGGGGAGTAATGTTTCTATATGGCATAGTAAAATGAGATGATTTTTTAAACGCGACTTTATGTTCTCTTAGAGGGTAGTAAAATGTTCTTGACCAAAAGTCTTGAGGTAAATCTTAATTGGGGTGAACATCTCTTCCACCAATTTTCTGCGTAACTTTGCGCTTGCAAGGAACAGTCGACCCCTCGAAACTGTGAGTTTCACAAAAGGTAAGTGGTTCAGACCAAAGTTTCTTGAATTCACATTCATTTCTACAATCATCTAAAGACCTTATTGTTCTATTGGCAATATCAACTACTTCATGAACTGATACATCATGATTTTGTGTGTATTTTGAAGCAATGTTCGTCTTTCCAAACACACGTTTCATGACATTTAATGCGAAAGCGAACTCAAACTTACTGATACACATTATCAAACCGTTAGCTTCACCACCAATTTTGTATCCGTAACTTCAATTTCTTCCTAAGTACTATGTCTACTAGGTGCTGCTGAACGGTACGCAAGCTATCGTACCTACTTGTGTCGTTCTATGCTTTGAGAAATAAATCATTACCTTCCGCACTGGCTGCACAAGCTAAATTCTTAAAATTTGTAAACACTGCATGTCGTTTGAGAGAAGCTTCAATGAAACAGAACAATTGTTATGTTGTACAGAAAACATTGTGTACAGAAGCAATGTTCTTAGAGGCATCTGCAAGTGCAAGATTTAGAGAATGCACGTGGCAATGTACATACATTATGAGGGGTTGCTTTCTTTCATTCTCGCTACCACCCCTTTGTAAATACCGCTCATATTACCTGCTCCGTCGTAATATTGAGCAATTATATTTCGAGGACTGATACCAAATTTTTCGAAAATAGAGAGAAGCAACTTGTACAAATTTTCACCATCAGTGAAATCTGTTTTGAAAAACACAAGAAGTCATTCTTCGATTCCAGTTCCTCAGTGACCTATCTTATTACAAGAGTTAACTGCTCATGATGTGAAACGTCTCGCGTTTCATCGACTATTATGGACAAATGCTTACTTTTCTTAGCACATTCAAGTATACTGTCTTGCGTTGGATTTGCCATAATTTCCAGCATTTCATTTGTACATCGTGATGAACATAAGTAAAAAAAATTTCCTTATCTTATTTTTTTTTCAATAGCACATTATCAGTTGATCTCAGCTTTAGTAATTCCACATTATTACCTCTATTAGCTGAACTCTCGCTTTCTGTGTCCTCTTGGTGCTTAACCTTGCCTTGCCAGGAAAAGCGAAGTCTGAAAGAGAATATTCAAATTATCGCGATTTTTATTGACGTCTTGTTGGGTAGATATCTTACAACACTTTCTTTGACTTTTGGTCCCTCGTGCCAACGTTGCAATGCATTAAGGTGAAATGAGGATATTTCGTGTTCTTTAAAGCATTGGACGGCTTTTTCTTTTTCAACCCTTTTGACATAAATGTCTCATTATAGCAACCTGTGGTTCCAAATAATCGACAAGGGAAACAAAATGCTTTGTCTCCAGAAATTCTAGTCACTTGTATTCTACGAACCACGAACTTCTGAACTTTCTTCCTTTTGTTTCTGGATACTAGTTGAGCGTAGGTTGAAATTTTTATGATCGTTGTATTTGTAAATGGGAAATGTAGTCTGCTATTGAAGCTTATATACATAGAGAGATAGGAGTTAGGAGTTGGGGCTATTGTTAGTAGGTGGCCGGTTAGCTGGGTTTGCTGACCCACGTGGAGGGGTTAGTAGAAGTAGTTAGTAACAGTTAGAGTTATTGATACAAGGAGGAGCTGGATAAAGGAAGGAAGGTTTGCTTTTCAGTAGTCACAGTTATATGAACTACAATGTGAAAATTTTCTACCCATCGGGAATCGAACGCGGGATGACTTGGTGATGAGCGACAATACTACCACCTCAGCCACCAGTGAGGCTAGGTCAAAATGGACCATCTTTGATCAATTGTAATGCCGCTTGCTTACCATGAAGTGGATCTCTGTGCTGAAGCTTACTGTGAATATTACTTACTCTGGACACGCAGGTAGTTGAAACTTCTGTTTCTGTATTTAATGAAACAGACTCTACAGAACTAATCGTGGAAACAGTATCTACAACGGCGGCTGTGTGGCATTGTTCAGTATCACTTGTTGCTACTAGCTTCTGTTTCTTTGCGAAAAAGTCAAACAACGTTTTTCCAGTTGAACGCTTCATTTAAGCCTCGAATCAATATTGCACGCGAGAAAGTATAACACCGGAACACTAGATAGAACTACAGAGACATGCAATGTAACGTACGGATACACGCAACTAAATTTCACAGTATCCATCGGTCTAGTAGCTCACTAATATGCAAGATAGATCTGCCACTCAGGTTCTGATAGCGCGTTTGGCTGCACGTGAGTCCTGTCTCGGGTTGCGCTAGCCGTGATAGTGCGCAAGGCAATAATGATAGGTTTTTAAAACAGCTTCCATTTCACCCCTGACCACCACCTCTCCATCAAGGTCACGCGCAGAGCCAGAAGCCGGCATGGATAATCTGTTCTAAGGACACTTTACAATTGTTGATAGCGACGCTGGATGTACATCAACAATAGAACTCCCTTCACTGGAATTCTTACATACCCCGTTTTCCAGTTTCAATAACTTTAAATTAACCATTTATCTGATATTACTATGCGTTAACTCATTTTTATCCCATATCGCACGAAAACAAAATTTGAATTAGAGGGTAGATAGACTTTGAGAAGACAATTTGTTGTTATCTCGGTATAAACTAAAGGAAAGACAATTAGGTGACACCAAAGCAAGGCTAGTATATATGTTTGTTTTTAATTCCATGTTTTAGAGGATTCAAATGAAATGTTTATTTTTCTTTACACGCCCCCCCCCTGATTGCTGCCACTGTAGCTATATGAACTGGGACATTAATATGAAAAGCTGCAATATTTTCTATTTTCACCAGGAATTGACCCTGAGATGACGCGATGTTTAGCTAGAACGCTACCAACTGAGCCACGGAAGGGCTGATTATACTTAAGTTCTGGATTTGTGCAGTAACTCTTCCAATGTAACTCATGGATTTTATAGAGAACTCATGGATTTTTTGAGGGGCTTTACGGCTCATGTCGACANTTGTGGGGCTTTAGGGCTCGTCAACATCAAAGGTCATTAGAGCCCTTAAAACTTGTACAGGTAGGGAAAATGCAGTTACGCACTAGGGAGAGCCAACATGACTCTCCCCGCGTGTGGGACTCGCCGAATGACTCGACCATACCCACTAAAAACCCTCCTGAATTATAGTATATCAAGAGGAAAATGAAAGATACCCTAACCCTGATAGGGTCGGGATCGAAAAGAACAAGAGGTGACCAAGGGAGGTCAGGAAAGAGAAAGGAAGGAGCCTCGCACAAGTAAGTGGAAGCAATGCCAGACTCAGCTCGGGGTCTCGTGTTCGCCAACTCGTACTTACTAGATGTAAGTCCCCTGGGGGAAGAGAACTCATGGAAACAATAAAGGTTCCAACAATACTTTTACGTTGCTTTTTCCTTATAAAACGAACTGAAATTTAAATGAACTATATTATGACTCGATAGTAGTGATAACGAAAAATCTAAATTTGTTAATTTCATATTTCTTGTATGAGATGAAAAAAAAAATATATAAGTAAATAAAAAATAAATCTAAACAAGCGTTGGAAACTATACATACTCCTGAATGTATTAAAAACTACATCTGTTCTCAAAGTTATGGAGTGCGACACAAGTTAATAAAAAGTTTTGAACATCTGAAAAATAAGTGGTGGATTTCCTCAGCTCGCCTGTCTGAAAGAGCTAGTCTCTTTAACAAACGTGTTAAGCAATAATATTGAAAGTGTCTAGCGTTATTATGAATTAACACACTATACTTCTAATAGATCTCAGTATCTACATAGCTACGTCCATATTAAGTACATCCATACTAATATATAAATGCGTAACGCGAAAGTGTGTCTGTCTGCTTGCTACCTGATCACGACTAAACCACTAAGCCGATAGTGATTAAATTTAGATGCCCAGGATGAACACAGGCCAACATTTATTTTTTTAATGTGTGATAAGAAAGATAGAAATAGGTTTTGACGATAAATGTCTATAAAACCTAAAAAAGAGAGGTATTTACTTAAGCTGCCCAAACGGTTAGAGATAGGTGACTACTATGCATGGCAATATTGTTTGCCTCAAAGAGTTTTGAAAAATAATTCCACGACAGCATATGTCTATCTACAAAAATAAACCTAAATTATCGATAAAACGTTATTCAAAATAGAAGTGTTAAAATACTTAACTTTAAGAGAGTAATTAAAGAAAGAAAAATCAATAATCATCAAATTTAATGGATTACTTGTTTTGTGCATTTAACAAAGATAAAAAAGGCCTTTACATCGTAAAATTTCGACGAAACGTTTTACAAAAATTGTAATGAAATGGTGCAGCCGCGTCATGCCTCAGAAGCGAAAATTCGATCACCGCAGCTCCCGCGAGATGATGTAGTGTACACAGTCAAGTTTTGTATTAAAATTTTACTGTCATGAATTTGAAAAATTAGAATGCTGTACATGTTTTTAAAAACCAGTAAGTAAAAGTATTTTGATCTACATTAAGATTTTATTGTTTCCTGAGTAAAAGAAGATCAGTATAAGAAAACGACGCCGGGTAATCAGCTAGTAACTAAATAACTGCAAACCTCATTTCTTAGCGTTAAACAATTTACGCGACGCATGAATTGTTAAACCCTAAATTTCTTAGAACCGAGACAAATATAATTAAATAGATTATGGTTGAAGAGACGCCAGAATTATGAACGTACTTTAGTTAGCAAATGACTAGAGGCTCCATGCGAAGATTTCGCAGTTATACACTGAGAGAAGAAATTTGGATGCGAGGTCCAAATTTAGAGGAAGGATAGGATTTCTCTTTTAGAAAAAAATAAGATACTCCTTGAGTACTCGCATCCCCAGTGCTTTCTCAGTGTACCTGGATTAACACGAGAGGACCGATCAGCAGGACTGCTCTATCAAATTCAATTTCGTTTTTATATACATAAACCTAATAAACATAACAATTAACGAAGACTTCATCTAAGTTCATGAATAACGACACCTGGGAGGCAGTTTATGAAGTAAGTACAGTTCCAATTCAATTTATATTTTTAAATCTATACGAATGAAAGTGAATTATTTGGAATGTCTGTGGTATGGGAATCGGAAGATATGATTGATAAAATTATTTGAAATTTCAAAGAACTTATCTCAAGGGTTCTTGCAATTAAAATGCAAAGTATTGTTAATATTGATGAATTACAGAAGAAGAAAAACCATTAAAATTTGTTGCTACTCTGTAGACATACAAGTATATCTTCACTCGCATGACTGTTAGCAATGAAGCTTACTAATGTGTCCGCCTGAGTTCAATTGCGTTGCATGAGGCGGAAAATCCCTCGAATGTATAATCCACGTGACCGAATCACAGGAGCAAAATTAAACAGAGGCTTTAAAAAACATTGATTTCAAGTTAATAACTTAAAATTGAAACGAAAACAAAAGAATTAAGAGGACTTCACAATGCGGCTCGTTTAGTAATTTTTCTGTGTAAAGTGTATTTTCCGTCTGCCTGGATTTTAAGATAATTCGTTATTACGTAACATAAGTATACAATAATGAAAACTGTGTCTATTTTTGTAGGTTTTAATCGCGGTATTTAATTTTGAAATTAATAAAAGTGAATATTAAATATCACGAATGTAGAGAAATATGGCAACTAGCATACAAATTTAGAATATTATAGAATAACCCTAGGTAACGCTTGGCAAAATGAGCTAAAAGAATTCATACCTCTTGACAGTTGTTTCAATACCAGAATGTCCAGCACTGATTGTTTTAAGTTTCTTTTGAAATCCCAGGTAACGCCGAGTAGTTCTATTGATAAATCATAAAAGATGTAGAACAGAGTTAAATTATTCTTGTCTCTGTCCACAAACCTATCTTTATATAGTCTCATTTGTGGCAATTTGTTAAAAATGACA
The DNA here is from genome assembly GCA_002313205.1 of Laupala kohalensis. NCBI lineage: Eukaryota > Metazoa > Arthropoda > Insecta > Orthoptera > Trigonidiidae > Laupala > Laupala kohalensis. The sequence goes on along the minus strand of NNCF01127530.1, from coordinate 36,053 downwards.
GGAGAAAAAGAGATATTTACAACATTTGGAAATGAAATATACCGACAGACGTTTATAGATTAATAAAGAACAACTTACTTATGTTCCCCGAACACTTATTATGTTCTTTGAATCTCGATAGTTTCACCTGAAGTTCATAATTGCAAATCATCTGTGTACATAAAATGGTTGAGTCAGGAATGTCATTAATATCGAGAAAATAATAACCACGCTTGTCGACAAGTTACCTCCGGTACACTTCGTGATCCTCATTTAAATCATGACATCACACCATGAAACTGGACTATGTATAGGTAACAATTGACTGAAAATGTTGAAAAATGTAAATTCTCACATCTAGGTAATAAAATATGGTCAAGGGATGTGAATATATGAAAGAGTGTTTGCTTAATTTAAAACTGTTCCAGAGATTCGCAAAACAAGGCCAAGACCAAGACTTTGATAGTCTCGCTCTTGGTCTGGATCTTTTTCTCGTATACTCTATCTTGGTTCTGGTCTTGCTCTGGTAATCTTGTTCTTGGGTCTTGGTATTGTGCGTCGAGTCTGAGTCTTCCTGTTCTTGGTTTCGATTTCATAAGATTAGGTTATCTATTACTTTGGGTATATACGGTACTACAGGTAGTTTTGAATTTAGGTGAACTAGTGTTTTAGATTCACATTAAGGATTAAATAACGACATGAAAAATTATTAAAATCCTTTTTAATTTTCTTCTATATCAACATTTATCTTTTGATGACAAAACATGGTATATGAATTTTAGAAATACGTATCAATTTCATGTAAAAAACATTTAATATCAACAAAAATAAATGTTATAAACAAATATGATCAAAGCTCATGTCATAATTAATAGTCAATAAATTGTCACAAATTATCAACTAGTTTTAATTTGTGATAATAATTAAGCAATAAATAGTCAAAAAACTTAAGTAGTTTCCATTTGGTTCTACAAGTGGTTTTGCAAGGTTTTACGAAGATGATTATTACAAGGCCGCTTTTTCTCGAAATCTTGCAGGCTTGATATTGCATCGAATACTTGGTCTTGGTTTTGTGTCTTGCTGCTAGATCAAGAACAAAGACCAAGAAAGCAAGACCAATATGCGAATCACTGGCTATTTCAACTCTCAGTAGAGTTTTTATGAAGTCTCTTAACTCCGTTTGTTTGTTTGTTTGTTTGTTTGTTTGTTTAACCCAGTCTTTTCCCACTTCATGTGAGATCGGCGAATGGGTATTATTTATTTATTATTAATAATTTGATATATGATATATGATGCTTCAGTTGGTTTTGGCTGGGGAATACTATGGTGCCGGATGCCCTGCCTGCCGCACCTCCCCTGAAGCGGTGATTATGAATGACATGGGGTGAATGATTATGAGTGTTGTGGTGGAATGATAGGCAGGAACCCCGAGAAAACCTGCGGCGAACACCGCTCCGTCCACAACCTCGGATTCTACTTGGATCGTAGAAGACGAGCGCGTTGGGCACTACGCCACGGGTCGCCTCTTAACTTTATACTCTTAATACAATACTTATTCCAGGAACCTGGGGTAATCTTCAATGGAAAGTAATGAAATCGGCATAACACCTTGAACAATAAATTTTTAAAACATTCATTAACCGTGTATTTTATTGAGATAATTATAAAAGGAACATTTTTTAAAAATAAATACCATTTCGAGAAGACAGTTGTATAATATCAAATATAATAAATTTGAATATCTTCAAATCTGCGGTTAAAAACTACCTCCTGCACCAGTGCTTCTACACTGTAAAAGAATTTATTGATTTTAATAAAAGTTAAATCCGTCTTGTACTTTATCACGCCATTGCTGTAGCACTTTTTAAATAACTTATAACAATTTCAAAAACTATTTTCTTGCATGATTGTGTTGCCGTATGGCTCATATTAATTTAGTTTTATGTGTACTCAACTTTGGCACGGTTGTGTACATTAATTCTGTAGCCCCATCCTGGCCCGGGTTTTTCTCCGTTTTTCCTTCGGGTAGAGGCGGATTTCTTATACAGGTTCTCTAGGCTTTGTCTAGGGGCGTGTTTATTGTAACAATAAATCGTGAATTTTGTGTTTTTTCAACTCTTATGTTTTTTAAACACTATACTCAGAATAATCTATAGTTCGATAATAACTTGTACATGTAAATTTACAAACATATTTGCGTTATATTATAAACATATTGACATTATATATGTATTATAACTCGCAGCTAACTTTTTATCTTATCTAGGAACTTATGCAAAAAAAATTTGAATCCGCCTCTACGTTAGGGCCCTTGATCGGAATTGATGGGATGGTCCCTTGTTTGCTTCCGGAGAGTAAATTAGTTTATTGTCCTCCCCGTGGTCATACGCAGATAGTACTGTTTTTTGACAATAAATTTATTATTATTATTAATTATTATGATCCTTCCTGTTTTTACCATAACATTCAATTATATAATAATGTTATTAAATTAAGGTTAATGAGTTTGTAGAATAATGTTTATGAATTCATATGTCACTGATATATAAATATTTTTTATCATTAAGCTGGGTGGAGGTTACAGTATTATAAAATGTTTATAATATAAAATAATATTTTTATCTGATTTATTATTAAATTACATCGTCGTGATTCATTCGGTCGCGAATATTTTTTCACAGAATAATCGATTTATAATAATCTTCCCCCAGGAACAGAAAATATTCATAAGTATTAATGACACTATAAGCGAGATTTCAAGAATCGCTTAGGGCAATTATTCATTGAAAACGTTAATTTCTTCAATGTTCATAAGAAATGATTGAAACAATTTCAATGCGATAATAGTAGTAGTAATTACTGGAATTTTATCGCGTGATTTGATAGGACTAAGACTTGCAGAAATATGGTTCATAATCTGTAAATTTACTTCAATTGATTCGAAAAAAAAATTGGGTGAAAGGAAAAATTGAATCAACCTAATATAGGCATCATATTATGAATTCAATAATAAATAAATAAATATCAAATTTTAAAACATTAAGTATTTTGCAGTTCTAAGAACAAATTTCTAGGTTCTGACACTCTAGAATCATTTAAAGAGAGATTATCAGTCATCCACAACTTACTAATTCACTGGGCAAACTTCACAAATTTATAGTACTTTAAACTGAGGACTGTTGAACACTATATGATTTCGTCTAGAAGAGTTTTTAATTATGAATCAACTTGCCCACTAAAACACTAGAATTGGGAATATTTAATGATGGTGATCCAACTTCATCAAATCATGCAATACACATGTCGTATAGCGACAACTAATGCGCTGCATTACCAACCACAAAAACCGATACACGTGAATTAATAATTAGTATTAATATCCCTGTGAAAAACTGCGTTTATGGAACTCGTTAGAGCATGCCTTCCGGGCGCTTGGCGTATCACTAATGGCATTCACACCGCAGTCGGTGTCTGGCACCGGGATGCGCGGTCGACGCAGGGAAGAAAAAAACGCCAGCGTGACTGCGACCAAAAACACAGGCAACAGCATGCGCGAGATCGTCAACGGGAAAACTAGAGGATGTGATGCAACTTGACCTCGGTCATGAGAGGATTAGAATGACACGGAACTGTCATTCAATGGATGATTTACTTTTCAAATTATTTCATTTTATTTTGTTGTATGTGTTTGCATCTAGTCAGTGGTAGGATGTATCAATGTTAATAAACAAATAAATATACTTTAGTGTCTAAAAAGCAGTTACGAACTGCGTATGACCACGTGGAGGACAATAAACTAATTTACTCTTCGGAAGCAAGCACTGGACCATCCCATCAATTCCGATCAGGGGTCCTAAGGCAGAGGAGGATTTAACATTTTAGCATACTCCTTAGATAAGAAAAAAAGTTAGCTTCGTGTTATAATATTAATCATTCTTTAGAGATTCATTTCAACAATCTCCTAAAAATAAAAATAGTTCGGTACGTGTTATAATATTAACTTAATACCAACAAATTAGTATTTAATAAAACGCAAGAAAGTAATTTCACAAGTACGTATCATATCATCAAACTATAGATTATTCGCAAAGTATTGATGATAAATCGTAACTATTAAAACACTGAATTCAAGATTTATTATTTGAATAGATGCCGCCCCTAGGCAAGAGTCTAGTGAGTCTGTATAAAAATAGTCCGACGATACCCGAAGGAAAACCGGAGGAAAACCAGGGACAGGATGTATGTGTCTGTTTTGAGGGCAGGGAGAAGTTCACATCGACAGGCTGTAGTTATCTGGAAGTCGCCAGCGGATATTCCTAGATTCCAAAAAAATGAGAGAGGAATACTAATTTTTACAAGCTAGTTTGGAATAAGAAAAAACCCGTAAAATGTGAGAAGTATTTACTATTTCGGACTTCGTACATATTACTTCATCTGCCTCCTCCTCGGTCCCATCAAGGACCATCTAGACCTGTCTGATCCCTCACCAACTTGTTCTTTCCTTTTACATATGCCACTTGGGTTCGGATGTGGAGGACCATATTACATGGATCTGGGTAATTTTCTCCAGACATAATTGTTTTGCTGACGCCAATCAGGTATGTCGACATGCCTTTCAAACACTGAGGTAGCAGTTGTATGAATGATACAAGTAGTCAAATAATATGATCTACGCTTGAATTAATTCCACAACATTTGAGATAAAACCTCGTGGCCTTTCCAATCAGTCTACTTAATAATATATCTTAAATTCTTAAAGAAGTTGAAGACATTTTTTTCGATGCTTATCATTAATTTTCTTTCCGCATAGTTCGTCACTTGCACGTGTAGTTCACCGCTTGCGCCCATTTCAGTTGAGTTTCTTTTCAATAAAACCCATACGATGTGAATGTTATGGATTCATTTTATGTGGAATATTTTATATCATGATCCTCTTCGCTATTTAATCTCCGCAATAATACTATCCAATTCTCGCTAATTCCTTTGTTTGCTGAAATATAAAAAATGTTAATAGTAACAGCATCACAATTCTATCATGTTTTCAGTATGCATCAATAATTTATTACCCTCTCGGGCAGTTATTATAAATTCATTTATAACTTCTGGCATGGGCATTTATTAAATTACCATTAATATAGTTTGGAAATATATCAATTGAAATATATAATACGACCTATCAAATGAAGCCTTTCGTCTCTCAAATCCAATTTTTATGACTTTTACTTAAAAGAAACTATGATTATCTATGTCTACGATGAATGTATATGAAAACGACAATAAAATGTTACTTCTCGACAATAAAATCAATTTATTGTCAAAAAAGCAGATACAAAAAAGCAGACCGGGTACATATTACAAAAAGTCCGACACTTCCCGTGGCGTTGGTGATATGATTTTTTTAATCCAAAAAGACTTAAAATATTTAATCCAAAAAGACGGGTTTAATCCATAGATTTCGACCCATTCAGATAAACTGTGACATGATGCCGTATAAGAACTAGGTCGGCACATATCTCTAACTATGTGTGAAGTTGTGTTCTCTTACATGCAACTTAAGAAGGGTGGTTTCTTTCAAGAATTTATTTATTCTTGCTGCTAGAGATGAAACTCAAAATGGTGTATACAATCAATTTTGTATTATTATGAATTTGTAAAGTTGGTACGCTGTATACAATACATGATTTAGAGAACTGTACGTGAAACTATTTTGATCTTTAGTTTGTAAGATCTTTGTATTGATAGATTTTATTTTATTTTTTTCCTGAATAAAAGAAGAGTAATCTAAGAGAAATGCCGGGTAACGCTAGTTTATTAAATAAATGTAGATTAAATGATAACAGACAGTATGAATGAAATATTTATTGTGTCAGATGTTCTTCTTGAGGGCCATAAAAGTCTCTCTGTTTTTTATTTTTATTTATATACGTATTTTATGCCTTTTGGCGGGGTTCGGGTCATTCTTCCACCTAACCGTGTCTTGCGTAAGGGAATTGGGAAGGAGAGATGTTGGGTTGTCAGGGCTTATGGTACCGAACCGAAATTTGTCTGGAATGGGTGAGGGAAACCCCAGATGAAAACCTCACCAAGTTCAGACGAGTAGGGCTTGAACCCACGCTCTACCGAACAACGGCATCGAGGTAGCGAAGATACTACCACTAGACCACCGCTGTCGATTGTTGATGTGATGATGAGTGAAAGATGCTAGATGAAGAATTACGGATCTACGAAGAATTTCACAACGCTTTTGTGATAGTATTAGTTTTCTCAATTCTGTTGTAGAACTGCGTATTACTCGTGTAAGAAAAATTAATTAATTGTTACGAATAGTATTGTAGTATCGTATCAAAATTAATCACATGTAAATTCTGTCTTTCAGTGAAATTCTCATTCCAGTAGTCACCAACAGTATGGGATAAAAATGAATTCTGAAAAAATAGCGTTTCACTAATAATATTTAACAAATATTTGTTTCGCAGATTGATATTAAACGTAGTTTGATATTTGGGGCCATTAAAATTTCCTACCTTACCTCCTTGAAAGAAGCGTTCTCGTCTAATTAAATTTTATGATTATTGCATCCAGCCCAAATACCACTAGCATAAAATCCTCGTTTGATCTGCAGGAAAGTTCAATATGGCATTCCAATATAGGAGAAAGCAAAATTGCTTCGTATTTTATATCACATTACTTCTTTAATTACATATTGAGTGTCCCTAACACACCGGGAAGCAAGGAGACCTGTTTTTTGTTGTTTTTTCTTTTTTTTCTTCTCGATATTACGGTTTACATGTGCTACTCTAATAAATTGCACGTTATTTACTCTCTGGTTTTAAACGCGTTCGCTAAAGCGGAAATCAAACAAATAAACGGGAAAGCTACTGGGCAAATAAATTAACAGTTGGGGTGCAGGGATAGCGAGCACTAGTGCGCCATGATGGCCTTTCCGGGAAGTAACATACGGGATGCGCCAACGCATCGGGTGCTTAGATAATAGGGATATGTTTTATTTGTTTTATTTATGGTATTATGATTGTTTAAGGGTAGTTCGCTTTGAAGGGATTGAATCGATGAATCTCAATGCTTTGTTCTATTTATTAACCAGAGGAGTAATAGGGGAAGAAGAATGGATGTATGAAGGAAAACAGAAAGAGAAGGATGGAGCGAGGTAAAAATAGGAAAGGTAGATTCTTGGAGAATTTTTGCATAATAAATCTATATAATAGTAGAGGAATAATGGTTCGAGTTAGTTTTGAACATTGGGATGAATGAAAATCGCACACGTAAGGAATATCATTTCTAATTTACTATGTTTAAGTATGAAACGGTCCGGAAAGAAACACTAATTTTTATTTTCTCCCCAATCTCACTTTTTTTTGAATATATTAAAAAACATTGCATTGATACAGTATCATAAGGTATCATTATTATGGTGGTGGTAGATAATACTAACTCTGTGACTTTAGTTTAAGTTTATTTAAGCCAATTTTCTAAACGACAACGATATCGATGTGAAAAAAATTCTAAAACGTTATCGTTTATTTTGAGTAAATGTGACCCGAAGTATAATTTTCAATATCGAAGAAAGGAAATTTGAATACGAGACGTCTCTTCGTTATTCTCGAACGAAAGTAAGAAGTTTTGAGTTCCAAGAACAGAGGACGAGAATACTCCTGAAGAAAATAATCCTCTAAACTTTGAGACAGTAATACTTTAACCTATCCTCGGCAGAAATTCGCTTTCTCGAGCAATTAACTGCCAGTCAACTGGAATACTCACTGTAAGGAAGAAAATGAACTGAATAAGAAAGTAAGAAGAAACAATATTCTTGAAAGAACTTTAGGCTAAATGTCAAGTTGATTGAAGAATAGATGCCCAACGTTCTAGTAACCTCTTGATACCCATTATTATATCAAGTTTATTTAGTATTTAATCATCTTAGATCTTTCGTTTGTCTCGCATTCGCATCTAACGTCAATAACAGTAATATTTAGTAAGATATGTACAACATTAAATGCGGAGACTAAAATGTATTTTATAATTTAAGGATTACATAAAGTTTAAATAATTGTAATGTTTCAATCGAAGATTTTAGTTTTCTCCGAGTGGCATTATCATGGATTTGCATATCACTGCCATTTTCTTCGAATTATCTTGTTGCTTTAATTTATTGTTCTTATTAGATATAGCTTTTTACGTAATTATTCCTCTCCAAACCATTCACATTTTATATTTATGGTCATTGTCCTTCCTGATGTACGATTTAAGCAAATTTGCAATGTGTATATTTTATTAATTATTTTTCTCAGGACTATTCGAGAGTTCCCAGGAAATACCATTTGAATGCAGAAAGACAGTTTTAACAATGCCAATACCTGACATTTATGTACAAATTTATCACATAAATTATCCAAAGATATTATTTTTGAAATGTTGTATTTTCAACTGAAACAATACATTGGCAGCCGGCGCCAACCTTTGGGGTCCAATTAAATAATAATTTTGAGTTTTCACGTAGAACTGGTATATCCAAAGAGATAACGAATTGTAAATATTGATTTAATCAAACATTTATTCAATTGATACGACAAAATCTGGAGAGGTTGATATGCGGAATTAGGGTAATGTGTGCATCTTCTGCAACACTTGAAGGACATGAATTACAATAGAGATATTTTTATTATTAATATCGTTACCTATTTCTCAGATATGAATCGAAGAATCTTAATCTAATATGTACTAATTTTATTAAGAAAAAGAAGAAGATCGAAAATGCAATAAATGATCTGATGCTTTACAAGATCACCAAACATTAATCCCGGCTTTGCGACTGCAATATTTAAGTACAATTTTATATAT
>NNCF01127530.1:4064-27204 GCA_002313205.1 Laupala kohalensis | reverse complement strand
TATATATATATTCCTCATCATGTAACTTTATTTTCGTAACTAAAAGTCTACCCGACATAATCGACACATCGACCCTTCTTTCCGATTTCAAAAATGGAAGTCCCGAAAATCGTTATAGAATGAGATATTTTAGGGAGGAGATACGAGATAGGGGCGATGAACCAAATGCCTAACGAAGCTTAACGGGATCGGTCCCAACTGCCGCAACTCCAACTCGGGATGAAACTTCAAGAGAGACGTAGCCATCGGCCCGAAAAGTCCCATGCCGCACTGCACTGCTAGCAACCCGTTCACAACTAGTTCAACATGAAGGGAATTTTCAAGGAAGCGAATTTCACCTCATGGTTTTAATATATGTCAATGGTTTTCTAATGAATATAGTTGCGAATATGAATACAGTAGTTGATGAATATAGTTGCGAAATTTAGGAACAATAAATTTATGAATTCATGATTTTGAACTTGGAATTTCAAAAGAAGTCAGGAATTAAATAAATTATATCTTTTGCTTTCTCTGATATGAATTAGTGAAATAAATGTGACGCAATATTCTTTACAACTGATGATTAACTACTTTGTTAAAACAGTAGTCTTCAATAAAAATAAACTCTAGAAGGAAGAAAACATTATAAAATTCTTTATCTTCTTCTTCGCGAATTAGGACCACGCGGAATCAACACTTTCTAGCCTTCCTTTTGGCCCAGTATTCCTTCATACGCAATGAGTGGGTGTGTTTCCATTGTGCTGACCATGTAGATTGAGTGGTTCTCCTCTCTCCTTCCTCGAAACCCCACGTATGAGTGATTTTTCTGATTTCATTTCGGTCTTGTAAGTTTGGTGATCCTAATTCTTTCATATTCTTTTCTGTCGGTTTGTACCAATTTGGTCTAGTAACCTTGTTCTTTAAGCATCTATTTTGTACGTTAGTCTGTTCGGATCCATTCTTCTAAGTGTCCCATGAACTGAATTCTTCCCATTCGCATTGTGTCTGTGATTTTGGAAATTTTTTGATATATTTCTGTGTTAGGTTTTGAATAATGTACACCGTCTTTGGCTCTTGGTCCTAGGATTTTTCTCATTATTTTACGTTCTTTCACTTCTATTTGCTGTTTTAATGTTTTATGTTGGAGATTGAGTGTCTCTGAGGCGTAGAGAACTTCAGGTTTGATTACAGTGTTATAGCGTCGGATTGCAGTTACAGGAGAGACTCTTTTTGTTGTATATATTTTTTGTTAACTGAAAAGCGGTCTCCATTTTCAGGAGTCTCTATTCAATAGATTTTTTTTTACATCATTTTGCTGTAATCCATTCACCCAAATATCATACATTCTTTATCACTTATAAAGTTGCTTCAGAAATTTTGCGAGCACATATATATTGAAAAACGCTAACCAGGGATTGAATATTAATAATCTTCTTTCTGATGCAGCATTATATTTTTTCAAAATTTTTTAAAACTAGATATTAACCATTATATTTTCATTTGACGTCATACGTTCTGAGCCTTACTACATACTCTAGTATTCCACTGCCAAACAAGTACGTAGAGAAATAGGTATGTACCAAATTCTTTTTAGATTTATGGACGTAGCAATATGGAAATACATTTTGCATCCTTATGAAGGTGTAAAAGTCTTCATCATGACCAAAAATAAAAATAATATATTGTCTGAATGTCACTTGTGACAAATTTATACTCGGAAAATATGTTGTTAATAAATATGTACACACTTTTTCTGACTGTCTGATCAATATCTCACATAGGTTGCACCGTGCCTTTATAGACAGTCAAAATACAGATTTTCGTTATCAATATTTCTTTATTTCAACCATTATGTTAAATATGATGGTTGACAATAATGACGTATCAAGGCTCTAAATTACGGCCTCCATTATACGTCAACATATAACTACCAATTTAAAGTGATATATCTGACGGCAAATATGCCAACTTACATAATTTATTTATTTCTTTTATTATTTTTTAACAAATGTAGCACTCCATCAAAACATGTAAAGTACATTGGGCAAAGTAAAAGGAAATTAAACATGAGGATAAAGGAACATGAAAGGAATATGAGAAGTAAATGTGATAAGAAAAAGAAGGGTATCATTAAACATTGTGTAAGTTTGAATCATAATATGGATTTTCTTAATACGAAGGTCACTGATCGAGAAGAAAACTTCGTACGAAGATTCGTATCTGAATCAGTAAATATCAAAATTAATATGAATATTCGAATAGAGAGTAATTTGTTCACAACGTGTTTTGATGGAGTGCTACATTTCTTAAAAATAATAAAAGAAATAAATAAATTACGTAAGTTGGCATACTTGCCATCAGGTGCATCGCTGTAAGTTGGTTGTTTATGTTAACATATAATTTAGTCTATTCAGTGTATTTTGTAACGGTATGGAGATAATATGAACTATGTAATACATAGATTTTTAGGAAATGTTTTATGTAATATGTACGTATGAATTGATATTCACAAAACATGAGGTATTAAGAAATTTGAGGTATGGATTTTTATATTTTCTGTAATTTTTAGTTTTATTTGTATGAAGACTGGTGCAACCAGACTAGGCAAGTTATTTTTAAGAATTCGGGAAAGTTGCGCAAGGGAATGACTAACCATCTTGCAGCCGGCAGAAAATGAAGCAACGGAGGCGCTGGGGGCTGGTGACGCGTCGATGGCGAAGAAGGGGCGGTGGCAAGAAGGAAGACGCGACGGGTGATTCAAGGCTGGTGGGAGTAGGTGGAAGAGGCAACGATGGAAGTTCTGACGGAGGCGGCGATGATGGACGCGACCACGGGGTGGAGGGATGCGGTGACCGTGGAGAGGGAAGAGGTGATGCCAGCGAGGGAGAATGCTCCCGTGACTACAGGGAAATTGAGAGCTTTTCGACGTCGACGATGGGAATAAATTTCAATGCCATTAATAAGATAAAAGTTGGGCCCGGTGGGGGTCTTTTGCGGCTGCTGCAGGTAAATTGTAGAAGTATCAGAAATACAACGTTTCAGTTCGACACTTTAGTAGACTTGTAAGATCCACACGTAGTGATAGTCACAGAATTGTGGCTTGACGTAAACATTAAGGATGCAGAAATATTTAGATCAGGATATGCAATTTATCGAAGGGACAGAGAAAATAAAATAGGAGAGGAATTTTGATTTGTATTAAAAATATTTTCAACAGTTCTTTAATATTCTCAGATGGTTACCATGAATTGTTAGGCGTTCTAATTGATTAACAGCGTGGTCTAATCAGATTAACAGCGTTGCACAAAAAGCTTAGAAGTCTCTAAATTTCATTAAACGAATTTCAAAGAAAGGCAGTAATCCGACAACAAAAGAGTTAGCATACATAATCCTTGTTAGGCCTCTACTGGAATATGCATCGGCAGGATGGTATCCTTATAGAAAATATCAAATAGAAGAATTTAAAAAATTCAGAAAAAAGCGATTAAACTCATAAACATGGGTAATAATGCGAATAATTACATAAAACTAGAACCTCTCCAAATTCGTAGAAAAAGAGAGCGACTGGGATATTTGTTCAGTACACTTAAAAACTAAACAGCTTGGCGAGACGTCAAAGAGCGTTTAGAAAAACCAACTAGATTGGGTAGCAAGATCACTTTTTCGAAATTCGTGAAAGGAAACAAAAAACAGACGAAGGAAAATAATCGTTCCTCAATAGATCAATCAGGGACTTAAACAATTTGCCTGCGGTTGTTGGGCTCAGCAACCTATCTTAAATTCAAAAACGCTCTAAGAAGAGGGGAATAGACAAATTATAAGGATTAAGCAGGTTCGGGAAGAATGGATACGTTAGTGTAAATTGGAAGCTTGTGGAGTAATAGTGGGAAGTGAAGTGATACGAGGGAAATATGAATTAGAAAAGGTGGGAAAGGAAATGTGAAGGGTATTGCACCAAAGGGGTAATTCGAGTGTTTGGGCCATCAGTGAAATAAAATATGTAATAAGTTTTTTTATATATTATTTAGATGTTTCAGGGTAATTTTTTAAATATTTAATACTTTAATATTAGTTGAATCATATAGTTTAATGATTTATCTAACTATTTTATTTCAGTGCTCTGTGATATGTATTTTTGTATTTTTTGTATTGTACTTTCTTATATACTGCCACCGGGTAAGATCTGCCCAATTGCAGTATATATATGTATATATATACATATATATATATATATATATATATATATATATACAAGGCACTGTGTGATGATAGTATATAAGATTTACTATGTATTGTATTGTAGTGATGACAGCAACTGAAAAGACCTGAAGAGGAGGCCGTAATTTAGAGCCTTGAAACGTCTTCATTGTCAATCTTCATATTTAATATAATGGTTGAAATAAAGAAATATTGATAATGGGAATCTGTGTTTTGACTGTCTATCAAGGCACGGTGCAACCTATGTAAGACTTGTCAATAAATGTTGAAAAGGCATGAACTACAGAAATATTTGAGTTTATCTTGACACTTGAATTTGTTTGCGTTAATTTACGAAATTCATAACCAAGAAATACATTTATCGTACCAAAAACATATAACTAGTTCAGGGAACATAAAACATTTTTAACAATATGAAAATTTATCAAAGTACCGCAAGTTGTAATTGAGATTTTGAATAAACCTTGTCTGTGGGTCACAAAAAGCGAGGAAAGTGTCATTAACAAACTAAGATGTCGTTTGCCTTGGCCTAAAGAAACTTCCCTCGACGGAGGACCAGCGGATTCCTTGAATAATTATGGCCGTTGTTGGCAGTAAACATTGGGGCACACGGTCGTCCAGAGTCTTTAAAGATTCCTCGCTTTCTTTTACTTCCTGTTCGGCTCTTCTCGTGGTAAAGGTCAAGCGAACCACGCTTCTTCGTGACGAGGTCGATAACATCATTGAGTTCGGTGAATAAAACTAGTTTTGCTTTTCAGAGGTTACTGAGTGTTATAAATGGTATCGCCGCGAACTGTTGCCTACTTCAAAAGATTTCTCGTTTAAGATTCTCGCGTAAGATGTGGATGGTAATGATATCGCACCCTATTTTATTCATTCACTCACAAACAATTACTATAAATACTATCCACTTTCATCAATAATATATTTAGATTGACCCCAGAAAGAGCATCCTGGGAAACTGGCAAATCCTGGAGCACAAAAATAATCGACCATATCAAATATTAAGCCACAGGCGAAATGGCAATCATAATAGGGATGTCAGAAAATTCGACATACTTTTTCACATTATTTACATTCGAGTTTTGTAGCATTGTCTTCCCTTTCTACATTCCGGTCTTTATTGACTAGGAATTAACTTTTAAAATCCATCATTTTTCGATACAATAACCAGGTTAGACAAAGCTAGGATAAACAAATAAATTATTAAAACGTATAATAAAGCAATGTTTTCAACTAATTTTTTTTCATTTTTCATTGGTTTGTGACCCATTTCCTCGTCCTTCCGGCCACTATCCGGGTTTTGTGTTTCTTTCTACTTATTATTTCTTCTCTAGGCTGCTCCTGTTCGACTTACTTTAGTACCCTGGCACTGCCGTTTCCGTGGTGTTGTGGAACATTCTACCATCTAGTGCAAAGTCGTGATATATGTCCTTAGTTTCAATGTATTTTCTCCAATCTGTTGTGTATATCTTGTTGCGCACACTGTCTTATCCGAAAGGTACGATCTTGTCCAAATATACCGCGATCGTGTAAAATGTGGTCTACTGTGTCATTTACTCTCCCACATGCATTTTCAATCATCGGTAAATTTCACTTGCGCCAAAATGTTTTAAAATCGCCATGGTTTGTTAAAATCTTCATCATATGTGTTGTAGGTAGAAATCATTTTCGGTTCTTGCAGCTGAAATGCGCAGTTTTTATAAATCTGTAAGTATGTCGCCCTTCCAATGCCTTCATCCACCTTTTGTTCCAACAGTCTGTCAATTCCCAGATAATTTTCCCTTTTCATCCTTTTTCTCCATACCTTGTGTGTTTCTCTGCTTTGTACATTTCTCCCTTTTTGCGATTCATTTCCGAGAAATGTTGATAAATCTGCAGCCAGACCAATTTGTCTCCGTATACACGAGTATCTTCTGCAATCAGTTAGTAGGTGACGCACTGTCAGAGAACAGCTACACTTCTCACAAACGGGTTCATCGTCAAGTAGTAAGAGATACCTATGAGTGAGAGGACAATGTCCTATGCGCACGCGGGTCAGCAGGACCTTGTCGCTCCGGGTTGGCCTACAGGAACTGCTCCATGACTCTACAGAGGATTTGATAAGTCGGAGCTTATTCCTTTCAACAGCTAACCACTCATTGTTCCATTCACTCATAATCCTTATCTTGATGGAATTTATGAGATCTTGTTTTGGAATCGTGAAGAAATCCACGCGATTCTTGAGGCATGCCGATTTTGCGGAAACGTCTGCTTCCTCATTTCCTCTGATTCCCACGTGTCTGGGAATACAGCAAAACATTATGTTCTTTCCATCACTTTGGAGAAAGAGAAGCTCATCCTGGATGTTCTGGAGCAGCTTATCAGCTGAATACATAGTCTGGATTGCTTGAAGGGCATCTAGAGAATCAGAGCAAATCAGAAATTTTTGTCTGCGGAAGCACTTTGTTGATCACAGCGCTCTCAATATGGCGTAACACTCAGCTGTGTAAACGCTGCGCAAGTCGTCAATACGGTAGCCACAGGTCTTACGGGGGAACAGCACGGAGCAGTCGACAACATCGGCCTACTCCGACCCTTCTGTAAACACATGAATATAGATCTGGTGTTTGTCATGGATTAGATGGAAGTATACCCTCAATACCGCGGATGCAGTGTTCTTCTTTTCATGATGTAGAAGATCGAAACTAATCTTCGGATTTTGCAACCCCAAGGAGGAGTCATTACTGAAACATTGATTTCGAACATCAAGAGTGCGTATAATCACGTTTTCCAAAATTTGTTTGAGCGATATCCAAAAGGTATGGTTGCTCTCAGTCTGTTGTTGTAGAAACGAATGGAAGAAGAAGTAGGATGAAATATGTTGCGTTGTGTACCAGATTGTCGGTTAAATTACCCACATGGGTATAGTGCCGTAACATGAGTAGATGTCGTTGGAGGGAAAGATATGGTTCGTCATTCTCGGCGTACAAACTGGGAATGGGACACGTACGGTGGGTTCCCGTAACAAGACGGATTCCTGTATGATGGACACTATCCAAGTTCTTTAAATAGCTGGCACGAGCAGAATTATATACAAAGCAGCCATTATCGAGCCGACATCATATGAATGCTTGATAAAAATGGAGCAAGCAGGCGCGATCAGCACCCTATTCCTTCCTACTCAGGCACTTCAATAGATTCAGACTTTAATGTTCTCGATCTTAGGTCTGTAAGATGTTCGATCCAATTCAGTCTCTGATCAAAGATTACACCTAAGAATTTTACAGAAGAATAGAATTTTAGAACGTTGTTTCCCAGGGCGGGTGAGGTTCTGGCAGAATGCTTGGTCTCCTACTGAAAAGAACAAAGCGTGTTTTCTCAGCACAAAAACGAAAGTCAGTCGTCCTTGACCAGTGGTACAATCTATAGAGGACGAGTTGGATTTGTAGCTCCGCACCTGTGGCACTCTGAGATGAACAAAAGATGGCAAAGTCGTCGACAAAAAGCGAGTGTTGTACAGGATTCTTTACTGCAGATGTTATGCTGTTAATAGCCAATTCAAATAAAGTCACACTCAGGACTGAGCCCTGGGGCACACCGTTATCTTGAAGGAGATCCGAAATGTCTCTTCCAATTCTATAGCGGAAGGAACGCAGATCCAAAAAGGAAGGTAACATCAGAGGAAGATGTCCTCGAAAATCCCATGCATAGATTTGTTTTAATCTGACATGATACCAAGTAGAATCATAAACCTTCTCGATGTCAAAGAATATTCCGACGACATGTTATCTTCGGACGAAGGCATCTTAAATTGCTGTTTCCAGGAGAAGTAAATTGTCCAGGGTGGAATGGAACTTCCTGAAACCACACTGAGATCGAGTCAACAGGTTATGTCTTTTAAGATACCAGACCAGACGTCGGTTGATAATTCTCTCCAGAGATTTACCAACGCAACTTGTCGGCGCAATGCTTCGAATACTACTGATGACTTTGTCCTTCTCGGGTTTTACTAGGGGGATTAGCGTTGCTTCCTCCCATGAATTAGGGAATACTCCCTCGGACCATGAAAGATTAAAGACATCCAGAAGGAATTCTTTCGTTTTGAGACTGAGTTTTCTAAGCATCTCATACTGAATGGAATCAGAGCCAGGAGCAGTGTCGTGGTCTGTCGCTAGAGCTGACTTCAGTTCCCACATTGAAAAGGGAGAGTTGTAGGGTTCCCAGTTGGTGGAATGGAAGTCAAAGCAATTACTGTCCTTTTCATCGTGAAATTAGAATCGCAGGTTGCTGAAGATGTTAGATCACCAAAGAATTTAATCATCACTGTTGCCAAATCTGTTGTTAGTGAGAACCTGACTCTAAAAATTGTGTTCAGATATTGGGACTCAAGAATTCTTTCCAGATATCTTTCGGATTGACACCAATACTTTAGTGGACAACGTAGATTTCCTCGTAAAAATTCATTGGTTCTCGACAATAATATGAAAGCATTCTCATACGGAATGATCTGTGTCATTGACTTTTCTTCTGAAGTGGGAGGGCAGTGAACCCTCGACCGCTTCGAAGACGTATGGAGGTGTGACTCCCCTTGCGGTCCACCTGCTCCGCAAAGTGACGCGTTATTTTCCATGCGAATGGTTCATTTCATCCCTGTGTTTCCCATCAACCAAGGAGTCTAACAAATGGATACCCTACTAGGTTGCCAGGTTTGACACGGGGATATAGCGGGGACCCGCAGGGTTCTTTAAGCAGGGTAGCTCCAAAATCGTGGACCAACGGAAAGGACCCCCTGCACCCCCACACACCCTGGAGTTCTAGTCCGAGCCGATTGGTCGGGGTAGGTTAGCCCTTGATCGCCCTTCTAGAGGACGTCGAGGCCAAGCAAGCGTATTGGATTACGCATCCTTCTAGGTATCCATGGTTCCTCAACTCGCCACGATACCCATTCCCTCCGACACGGGTCGCCATGCACGGCAAACACTTGGGTGAGCGATATTAATTGTTCATTTCCTATTTTGAGCTGAACATGTCTTTCCTCGAGGTATGATTGTTTGAGGTGTTTTGGTATTCTCTGACGTTCTAGCCGTTCTATAAAAATGTCAATTTGTGCCTTGTCCTTTGAAGTCAATACATGCTACCAGGTTATATTTCTTTGCACGGTCCCTAATGTGCTCTAGTAACACATTAAGGGCCCCTTCTACATTCTGTCCAGGTGTAAGTCTATATTGCTTTTCATTTAATCGTCCTTGCAATGCTACCTAGAGACGTATAGCCATTGTTTTGTCTAAAATGTTTCTCAATCCTGACAATAGCATGATTAGCCTGTATGATGAACTATTGTATGGACCTGTGTTACCGGGTTTCAGCAAGTGTTTTAATTCTCCAACATCATAGGAAAGAACTATACGTAAAACTTTCATGATAAATATGGAGCATCTCTTTTCCATACACATTGAATAGATTTTGTATAATTTCGTTTGTTATTTTGTCATTTCCGGATCATTTCTTCTGCTTCAATGTGTGCACTATCTCTGTTAAATATGCCATTGTTATCTGTTCAGTTTGATTTATATCCTGGTATTCATACTGTTTCTCTTTCAGTTGTGTCGTCGGTACACCTTTTAATATTTCTTCAACCATCGCCAGTCCTGTATCCCGTCACCCTATTGTTAGCCCCCGATTCAGTTCGTACATTTCTCCAAATTATTCCACTTTTAACCTTCTCCCATCCAATCACACATGGTAACCGCCATATATTATTTGCCGAACTATCCGAAAAATTCTTTACCGAATCTGCCTTGTTCTTCCGCTGTATCATTTTTTGAATCTCTTAATGTATTGTCTGTATATTTTCTCGTCTATCTTGTAGCTCTCCGTATCTGGCTGTCCTCTTTGGTATCTCCGCCGTAGTTGATTGCGTCTTTTCTTCACCAGTGATAATTCCCGGTCCCACCACGTTGGTCCATGTCGGTATCCTGCTTTTTTCTTCTTTTAAAAAGGCTCTATAACTATGAGCATATGCCCATGCATTTTATGTATCCTTTTGTCTGTGTGTGATATGTAATGCAGAATTTGTTGATTCTCTGTTTTAAGTCTCTCCCTATCTATTTTCCTGTAATTTATTTCCTCGCTTTCCTTTCTTGGTGTCCCCGTTTTGTCTCCAATAATGTAAGTAATTGCTTTATGATAACTCTCTATGTCATTCCATATCTGCCACATCGTAGCTGTCGTTTTCTGCGTTCTCGTCTGTAGTGTCATGTCAATGATTGAATGTGCATTTGTTGTATCAAAAGTTGGCGTACCATATATATTAACTATACTTAAGTCTTTATCAAATATTAAGCTTCTCTAACTCTGCACTCTTCTATTAGTGACCCGATCACCCCACAATACAGAACGACCACTACAGTCACCTGGTATATAAATGTCCTCTCTATATTTTTTTAGGACATCACGAAGCCTGTTAAATAATGTTTTGCGTTTAGTCCCGTATCGTACATAAATGTTTACTAGTATTATGTTCATCATGTCCTTTTCCACTAGTATTACCTAAATATATCGTGTCGTGTCTCCTTCAATTCCATTATTCCAAGTTGGGTATTATTATAGTTGACTTCCTGCCCGCACAATATATCTTTCTCATCCTTAATGATATGTGTATTAACGTACGGTGCTTAATATATGGTTTCTGAATAGCACAGTTGGCAACATTTGTCGAGTAAAAAAGGAATAGACACGCCCATCATTCGTTGTTATCTGCTCCGCATATTCGTCTGGAGTATTCTATTAGTCATTACCAATATTATTCTGTGTTATCCTTCACACCCTCTTATTCTCTTCGCCTTCACGACTTCTGACATTATGGTTATGTTGTTTATTGTGACCCTTACAATTAACACAGAACGGTGCATCTTCTTTGTATTCCTGTATATCGAGCCCTTGGTCTCTACAGTATCCGCAATATTGTACCTTTTCATTATAATTCTTGCGCTTGGTGTCCGTACCAAAGACATAAGAAACACTAGGTGTTCTACTGCTTTTGTGACTTGTATCCCGCATATATCTTGCCCTGTTCTATTATTTTACGGTAAAAGCTCCCCGTTACTTCGAGCATCCAATGTCGTGTGCGCCACTCTCGCTTTCCTATATATATTATAACATGTATGTCCTCAGTCTCTTCTCCCTTATTTTACCGACGTACACAGTTCAGAAACGTATGTTCATCCTGTTCCTCCTCACTGTAGACGAGCACTCTTAGGAGTATCTTTCTCACATTTTCGGTCTGAAGTGTTTTATTTTTTGCTAGCATCTGTTCTACTTTCTTGCTCTTTTCCCCATCCGTTACACGTACTAGCAAACGTTCTCCCCCCGCCAACTTACAATCCTCTTTCTTTACAACTTCACGCTTATTTTCTAACAGGTCGTGCTGTACTATAAGACTTCTGTAGCATCACTTTTCCCCACCAAAAGTCCGTCTCTTATTTCCCCCGTCGCCTCACTGTCGCGTATGTATCCCCTGTATCACCCTCATCTACCACTGACTCTTGTATGGGTGGGCGTATAACATCTTCTGTCATATATGTAATCACATCCCGTGTTCTTTCTGTTTTCACCATATTCTGTACTTGCGTCTCTATCTCATCTTGCTTCCTATGCAGCTGTGTTATGTGCTTTTTTATTCCCACCCGTTCTATCCGCTGAAACAATTTCTGTTCCATTTCCTGTCTGACCCTATTCAGTGTCATTACAAGCATGTTCCAAAGCTCATCGATCAGTGATACCACCCGCTCTTCTAATGCTTCTAGTCTCCCGGGTTACCTAATAATCATGTTTCCTTCTTTAAATTTATCCCCTATCGAAAGAATCAACTGCGAAATTGGCTAAGTCCCTTAGGTGACCAAGCAAATTCTCAGCCATCTTCCTTTCCGGCCGCCCCAGCGCCTTTACTCCATCCTTAATTACCTGTTGGCATTTTCCGTGAAGGCTCTTAAATTTTCCGTCTTCAAACGTCATGAGTAAGTTTTCATGGATATGTTTCCTATTTCTGCGGCACACTCCCCTGTCTTCTTATATTGTCTAGTCCTGATCGTTATTGTTTCTGTTTCATCTTTCGCCGTACTGCTTTCGTTGCTACTCCCACTTGGATTTGTTGTTCCACTTATCTTATTTCCCTGAGATTTTATTCCACTGCAGTGTGTGCCTGTGACACCAACGTTTGCCGTCCCTTTTTCCAATCATCTTTTATAGGTGTTCCCACTTTCTTTTTCGTGGCCATTTCTGTTAACCTTACTCACTATATCCCGGTTTCGTCCCACTATACCCTACCGTCAGGTTTCAGAGACGTATCGCCTCTCTGTTGCGCTCTAGGATTAGGAAGTATGTTTCTCTTGGACACGTGTAACTGGATTATCTGTTCTCTGTTCTGTTGGCCGAATTATTCATAAATGTGTCGTGACTTCTTCCCCTGAGCTCCACTACTGCGTCACATACTCATGACTGGTGTATTGGTCGCAATTAGCTTATCTTCCGTCCTCCTATTCTTGCAGACACGTTTTATGCCACTAACTTAGTCCCTTTTTGTCAAATCGCCTCGTAAGTCACTTGTGTGACCGGGCTTGTGTTCCTATCTTACACTATTTAATTTCAGTCCTTTTCCACCTCTTTACCAGACCTAGTAGTGAGGTGGCGTCTTTCTTTTGGACACGTGGATCTCCTGTAATGTCGTCTCTACTTTCCGAGGAAGAACATACTGTAACTGTTTGTGGTTGGGCTTGGACCCTAATATTTACCTGCCGCATTACGTACACGTAGCTTAGATTATCACATAAGATACCCTCTTAATAACTGTCGTCTTGTACATGTGTACCACCGTCTACTTCAGACCCAATGGTGTGGTGGTTTTCTCATGCACCCGTTTACATAGTTTAGCCTCCTGATCATCGCCTCCATGTCTCAGTCATACACCACTCAATCTGGCACTGTGACTATGTTGTATGTTTCCCTTATATACGCGTATCTGGAATTTCTCGGTCCTAACTGCTCTGTCGGCTCTCGTATTGATAGATGTGTATTAGAATATCTCCCTGAATCCCCACTACTCTATCCCGTACTCGTGGTTGCGACGAATTTATCACCATTTGCGTAAATTTTGTCTTCGTTGACTTATATACACGTGTGATGCCTCTAACTTAGACCCTTTTGTCCGTATCACCTTCTTATGTCACATGTGTCTGTTCTTCTGCCCTATTGCCCTTCTACCAAGTTTCAGTTCCATATCATCTGTGTATCAGGTGCTATGGTGAAGTTGCACGATTCTCCTGAACACGGGCATCTTCTGTATTTTCATCCCCACTGATCAGGTTGTCAGATTTCCGTCGATGTCACTCCGTCGCCCTACCGTATTTCACACATATAGCCCTTTTGTGTCAGTAACAAAAAGCAATTATTCTGTTTTTTCGTCCTCAAGTACACGTATATCGTCGTTTCCTGAGGTTCCAATGCCCTTGGAAGCTTCTAATGCACACATGTTACTGAACCTTGGCATTAAATTCCCCACACTTAGCCGTATCCTATCGGGCGCAAAGGGCATATTATTGTCCACATATATTGTTTTCCCCTACTTTTATGGTAGAAACACTATCTTTAGCACGCAGTAATATGAGGAGCCTACTGTTTACTGAGTATTGCACGTGTCACCTTACACCTATACCATGCATCATATTATCTATTCTAGTATCATTATCCGTCCACATTGCATATGGCCTTACAGTAAATATTACGAATTCCATATTTTTAACATTCTACGAGCCACTGCTTATACTTCTTGCTGGTTTCTACCTACAAGCTGCTTCTACTGTCTATTAGCTATCTACTTATGACGTTTCACAGAATTCCATTACAATTTTACCTTCTAATTCGTGCTAGAAATTTGTCTTAGCATCATCGTAAAATGTAAACATCTTCTTTAATTTATTTCTCAACATCCATTAGCCCCATTTTGCCGAAAAATTTATAACATCTTCTCTAATGTATCCATTTCCTTTTTCTTGTTAGATATAAGCACACGTTATTCCATAAAAACACGTTCTATCTTACTCCCCAGTCCACTCAGTCAATCATAAAATGAGTACCGGACCTATCTTCACATCAATGTCCTCCAATTATATCCACCCACGTACCCAATTCCACGTTCACTTCCGAAACTAACGCCAGTAAAATCATGAGAATCATCAGCTCATTAAAAAACAAATTTTCAACAGGCATAAATGATATACCCGAGTTAATTTCCCGAAATTTTCGTCCCACGTTATATTAAATCCACTCATACATATTTTAATAGTTATTTATTCGAAGCGGTGTTTCCTAACATACTTAAGTGAAATCTTTATACAAAAAATGAAACAAACTTTATGTTGGAAATTATCGACGAATATCTCTACTACCCATTTTCTCAGAAATCCTAGAAAAATTGTTCTATAAGCGCCTTCTAGATTTTTATCAGAAAATAAAATTCTCTGACAATCAACACGGTTTTAGGAATTCTTTTCCACTACAAGCACCATATTTTCTTTCTTAAACGATGTTACCACGTCTCTGGACCGTGGAGAAAATCCTCATGGTGTTTTCTTGATCCAAAGTATTCGATGTCGTCGATCACAAAACTCTCCTTTCCAAATTGCATTCTTTAGGCATTTGTGGATTTCCACATCAATGACTAACTTCTTATTTAAATGATAGATATCAACAGGTCGAATATTCTCTACTAAAAATAAAGTACTTCAGTGTTGTCTTTCACAAACAAAGCCACTTACTTGCGGAGTACCCCAAGGTTCAATTGTAGGTAGTATACTCTTTTTATTGTATGTGAACATGTCATCCTCTACATCAGATTGCAAAATGGTTCTTTTTGCTGATGACACTAATTTCCTGTGTAAACATGCTAACGCTCAAAAAGGTTTGTCTAACCTTTCGACTTGGTTCCATGCAAATCGTCTCATTGTAAACACTGACAAAACAGTGTCTATGTCATTTCACAATAGTAGCACAAAATCTTTACCCCAGGTTTGTCTTTCTTTAAACAGAGGACAATTAAAAACTGTTACGAATACAAAATTCGAGGACTATTATAACACTCTACATTCAAAACAACCTCAAATGGAATTGTCTCATTGATAATCCTAATTCCCAATTAAGCAAATTGTGATACGTATTACGAATCTTCGTTAACGTAGTTAGACCGCGAATTTCCCGTTGCGTATATTTTGTAAACGTTTACTCCCATTTATGTTACGGCGTTATCTTCTGGGGCAATTCCGGTCAGAGCAATCAAACTTTCAGAATTTAAAAGAGAATAGTTCGGATAATTTGTAAATCTCACCCCAAACTCTTGTAACCTTTATTCAAGGCATTAAATATCTTGACATTTCCTTGGATAAATATTTATGAAACGGTCGTGTATGTTAAGACCGAATTACTGAAGTGCCACCCTTGCTTTATACGAAACAGTCTCGTTCACGAACACAATATTCGCAATTGTAATAATATTCATCGTCTCATAGTGTCAACTACTCTTTGCCAAAAGGAACCATATCATTCGGGAATGGTTCTATATAATTCCCTGCCCAAGAATATAAAAGACATTATGAAATTGAATATCTTCAAATCCGCGGTTAAAAACTACCTCCTGCACCAGTGCTTCTACACTGTAAAAGAATTTATTGATTTTAATAAAAGTTAAATCCGTCTTGTACTTTATCACGCCATTGCTGTAGCACTTTTTAAATAACTTATAACAATTTCAAAAACTATTTTCTTGCATTGTTGTTGCCGTATGGCTCATATTAATTTAGTTTTGTGTGTACTCAACTTTGGCACGGTTGTGTACATTAATTCTGTTGCCCCATCCTGACCCGGGTTTTTCTCCGGTTTTCCTTGGGGTAGAGGCAGATTTCTTATACATGTTCTCTAGGCTTTTGTCTAGGGGCGCGTTTATTGAAACAAGAAATCGCAAATTTAGTATTATATCAATTCTTATGATTTTTAAATACTATACTCAGAATAATCTATAGGTCGATAATAATTTGTACATGTATAAGAAATTTTTTCTGTTAAATTACAAACATGTTGATTTAATTAATATTATAACACGTAGCTAACTTTTTATCTTATCTAGAAATTTTTGCTGAAATTTTGAATCCGCCTCTCTCTTAGTGCCCTTGATCGGAATTGATGGGATGGTCCCCTGCTTGCTTCCGGAGAGTAAATTAGTTTATTGTGTTCCACGTGGTCATAAACTGTTTGTAGAGATTTTTTGACATAAAATTTATATCTATACGATCGACTAGGGCGAAGCTGTTGCTGGCCATATTTCATCCTCCAACCGAGGACTAGAATTTACGAACTCTATGAACACTGTGTCTACGAACATTGTGGTCCGTTGTGGTATAGTATGATCTTTGACATTATTTGACGACCTATGGAATGAAACAACGTGATTCAAATAGTAGTTACTTCCGTATTGTATCCGGTGAAAGTGGAATGCCATGGAGGAGATGTATAAAGACATGGAATGCGGCGTGATTGTTAGGCGTGTAATGTTAGACAGATGTGAAAGTGCGTTTCATTTCTTGGAAAAAGTCACAGGTGAGTTATATTTCTCAAGTATCTAAATTGATGCAGAAAATATCTCTGATTTGAAAAAAGACAGCAGAAAATATTGGATTCTTAGATTAACATGAAAATTTTAACATTCATAACTCGAAAATATTAAATGATAAAATAATTTTAACAACAACGGGTATATATTTTTATGCATTAATATAATCTTCATAAGTCGTTTTAATTATTCGAATATTCTGGTTGCAGTTGAAAAACCAACCATCTACATCCAGCTAAAATCTACATGGCAATGGTACATTTCAATTTGTATGAATTTATTTATACTACAGAGCAAATTTCCAGTTCAAGTTTTTACTTGCTTTAGAAACCTTAAAAAATCACTATATTGAAGGTTAAAAAAATTATTCATCATTTTATTCCGAAATAAACATTCTCCTTTTTACAGGTTGCAACGTTTAGCTTCAGTTCGATAGACTCAAACAATTAATTTAGTGTAAGTGGTTAACAAATTAAACTCAATATAAATAAACATTAATATAGATGACAAATTAACATATTAAATGTCACACTTGGAAAATCCTTCTGAAACGTTTCATGATAATAGAATTGTCAGTATAGTTATATTACACGTGAACATTAAATATAGTAAAAAAGAAAGAAAGAAAGAAAGAAGCTTTGTGTATGGCTGTGAGGCCTTAATTCATACGCGCATACATTTATTCAAAGATCAACAGCAGTGTAATTCATCCAAGTTATAAGTAGCACTTAACATTCCATGTATTACTAAGTCTACACCCCACTCCATGTCCAAACTGTGCTCGGGAAGGTAATGATGTGAAAATACGTCGCAAAAGTTCAGTGAACCATTCACAAGAAGGAGTTGAAAAAAAAAGACGCGTGTCTCGTATAGCGAGCGACGCCAAGAGGAAGTTCTCGGGAAATATGTATTTTGATGCGTGGGTGGCGCAAGAGGATTGCTACTTCGCAATGGATGTCGCACTTTGTATGCGCAGAGCACTTCTTCTTTGAAAGGATAAGGCTCGTAAGCATGGAAGGGAACGTACAGTGGGACCAATTCCGTAAGATTTGGCCAAAATTGGAATTTAAGAATCATATCTTACTTGATATCGGGATGTCTGAGAAATTATCCAATCTTGTCAAGTTCTGTGCTAATTATTATACACTCTTCGTAAACTGAATATGTCACTCTTAAGAAAATGTGAATACAGATATTGTTACAAGCGAAGCTAGTAAGGAACGTCTAAATACAGTAGAGTTCGCAACTTGAATGATCAAGAAGTAGGACGACCCAAAGGGTCAAAGAATACTAAACAGCCACAGAACAAAGACAGTAAATCTACAAAGAACATAGGAAACCCTCCAGAGAATAAAGATATCTCTCAACAGAGAAGTAAGAGGAATAAAACACTCGAATGAACAAGTCAATCAGAGGCAATTGCCTCGAGCTATGGATTCGCTCTTTATAAACTCGTTCAAACAACGACTCATCAGCAATTTCTCAAACAGACTCGCGACACAACCTCAGCTCCTGGTTGACCAAAGGAGCTATGTCCACATATGGTTCGTGGACGTTTTATATGTGAGTGACTAATGTTTTAAAATCCATTTCAGTCTAGAATAATTCTGTACATGATCATATCCACATCTCTACTTTGGGTGGATAAAGACAACACTCAATCAACTATTACCTGGATGCTGCTATTCAAACGGTGAACATGAACTGATTTATAACCAAGATCAAGAAGGTGACAAAGTTTATCAAATCCATTCGAATATGTGCTCTGTCAAAGGCTTAATGAACCAATTTTGAACTTGTATTTTTCTCATGTAGACCATTGATACTGACCACATGGCTACAGCATAAAACATAAGTATTTAAGTTCTTGTTCTCTATTCGAATACAAGGAGTAATCTAATTTTGTAGGTTAAGTTCCAATATATCTTTGTGTAATAATATGACTATGTGCTAAAGATTAACATGCTGCATGGTCGTATAGCAAACTTTGCCATTTCCTTTAAGTTATTCTGTGCACGTAGTATTAAGTTTATTTCATTTTTTTGTATAAGATATAGATTGGTGGTAGAGAAAACATTCCATTAATCTATATTTCACATTTGTAAACTAAACATTCTGTATATGTATCGTTTCAGTTGGTTACTATAGTGTAACCATTTTTGAATCTTTGTTAAATAAAAATTTGTTTTCACTAAAATGGACATATGTGTTGATTCTTTGTTCTCATCTAACGACTGGGTTATTACTCAGTTTTCCTTATGTTAGAGTATAACCACTCATAACAGATACAGACATCAAAGTTGTGCATTTATTGAAGAGCGCTGGCATAATTACATTTGGAGGTTTCCGATGACGTTTCGAGTCTGGCTGAAGATCCCTTTATCAGAACTTATGGATACACTAGACGGTAAATTGCATATTGTAATATAAAAAATAAGGGTTGGATGCAAACAATGCAAGGTCCACGTTGCGGCGTCAATTGTAATATTTAAAAAAAATGGGTGTTGAAAATTAATGATACTTACTTACCTAGTCCACCCGGCAAGCACTCTCAGGGATACATGTCCTCCTCGCTATAAAGTGACAAGGGGAGGATCGGGTTCGACCTATAATTTACGTGAAATATACACTAATCTTTCGTAAAAGAAACAGCTTTTATAAATATTGGTTTAATCATTTTTACCCTCATTACACAAATACAACATTACACTTCACAATTTCCCATCGAAACATTTTCCCCAAAAATATATGCAACTAATCACTCTTAAATTATACATGATACAATTTCACAGAATTTACTATTTTAAATGGAATGATTCCGTTTGAAAATATATTAAAGTTTATGATTCTTTTAACAAAGTTCATCATACTGGTGTAACCACTTATTCCGACGGGGCATGAAGTTATGAAAGAATTTAATAAGCTTGAAATCAGAAGGGATTAATTTAAGAGTACAATAGCGTGTTCAAAATCACACTAAA
The DNA here is from genome assembly GCA_002313205.1 of Laupala kohalensis. Taxonomy (NCBI): domain Eukaryota; kingdom Metazoa; phylum Arthropoda; class Insecta; order Orthoptera; family Trigonidiidae; genus Laupala; species Laupala kohalensis. Next base: position 7,386 of record NNCF01127530.1, on the reverse strand, counting down.
TAATACCTCATCAAAATAGACTAAGAAATAAGTCAACACTGACGTTTATAGTAAAACAAATGTAATTAATATGAACACATAAGAAAAATATACAATATCAGAAACATGTCTATATAATAATATATGTACGTTCGTTGATAATGAATGTGAAAGTCAAAAAGCAACATAATATATCAGACATAATGAATTAATAATTAGTCTGATATTATTAATAAGTCTTTGTGAAGTTATCTTACTCATGACAAAATCAAACAATTTCGACAAGTTCCTCGACTCGAAGTTCTTACTCACAGTTTGTAGCACTTGGGTAAATGTTTATATTTTTCCTCCCTTGATCAGTTTGAGTCCTGAAGAAGGTTCCATCACAGTATACCACACTTAGAAGTTATTTGAATCTATTTGAAATATATGTTACTTTAACACAACCAAAAATCACTAATTAGTCAGGAGATTTGTAATACTATAAAGTTCGTTTGACAGTACTGAATATTCACTGAGTAACATTAGACATTATTACTATTGACAACTAGCGTCACCCGTGAAAAAGCTAGTCTAACACCAGCACCTGTCTCTCATGGAGTCAGAGACAAGAATGAATTTCTTCTTCTTCTCGCATTTGACTGTCAACTTGCAGTTTTAACACATTTTGATTGGCTCAGTATTACTGTATTTATTCCATTGTCAAAGATGTTAAGAACCTATCATTGTAGTAAAACACTCACATGTTTATTCGAGAACATTCTGGAAAGATTCCTTTTATTGTTGTTTATTAAATAATTATGTTATCGTAAATACGGAGGTAATAAATGTTTATTTAATTCGTATATGTAGCCTCGCTACACACTGTTCAATATTTAAACCTTTATTCACATCAAACATTTTAACAATAAAAGACACAATTGCCACAAAAGTCTTTGACCTGCAATTATCTTCACTTGATATAATTTCGCTTGCACATTATAAAGCGAAAAAGGTACCGTAAATGGCCCACCGAAGAATTACCTTACAAATGAGGCGTAATTCAGCACCAACCGTCGTGGGATGTCGTTGACCTCAGGAGGGCGTGGATGCCCCGAACACGTCTCGCAGCTTCGGCCCCGTCCGTAACAACGCCTTCCCCAAATCAGCTGCGGTGTCTACCAGTTTGATTCCCTCATCGGATGTTGGATGTCGGTTGAAGCCATCTCAAAGCAAAACTTCATGAACACGTAAATGCATCACTAGTTCTCGTACTGATCAATGTTGCCACTCATAATAAAGTCTAATTGTTCATCAATCACTAGATTACTGCGTTAACCGGTCTGTTCATGAATGTCGGTTACCATCTCAGAGGTCGTTCTCCCCTTTCACAATCTATTGTTAGACCTTCGACAGACCTTTCTCCCAAAAAAAGGCTTGCCTGCGTGGTTCGAGGGCATTTATTAAAAGGCGTTTTATTTTCACGCCTACACAGATTCGCGAACAATACATTTCTTCCGTTTATCTCAAAAATATTATTTAAAAAATAGTAATAAATAATTATTTATTACAATATACATGTTTTAAATGTGAGATGAGTGCAATCAACAATTAACATTATATAAATATAATAATTTAATTTGATAACCGGATAAACTAGATAAACTTGTGCTCTGTAGTTTCTTCCCGACAGTTTCACTCAATTTTACGAAGTTTCATAAATAGAATTTTAGCAAACTGTGTTCTCTCCAACCACAAATCGGATAAAATAATTTTTCGATATCTTGGACATTTCTAACTTGAGGATGGTTAAGATAAAAAGTGCAAGATTCTAAATGTACTGAAACTGGAAAGAAAAAGTTAATCGCAAATAATGCGTTTGATCGTACTGTTCCACATAAAAATTGGCGTCCTGGAAAATAATATCGGATTATTTTTTCATGATCATTAAAAACGAATTTTAAAAAAACCAACTGTCTACGAATATTCCATACAAACCAGTAAACTTCGGAAAACGTCTTTAATGTTTTACAATAAATAAAATAATATAATTTTGATTGATAACACACATTTCTGACTTTTTTGTATATCTGAATAAAGAGGTTTCAAATTTGTAAAAATAAAAATTTACATCGCAGGTTCCTCGTAAAATATTTCCGATCAACAATTTTGTTGAAAACGTAATATCTTCCATTCAGATGTAAGAGTAGATCTCATGAATTGAGTAACCCGTAACACACAGAAAAGTTATCTAACGTAAGTACATATTGGAAAATTTCAAATGACACAGATTAAGTTTTTAAATGTTGGTTTCATTGTCATTGTGACCAAAAATATTGGTTCCGTTACAAGTATTTTTTTACCGAAAGGAGTTTCCATATTTTGGCTAACTGGTCAAAATTCTCGTTTTGGTTAAGTAACTAGTCTGCGGGATGTCGCGTGTGACAAGAGTGAGCCGAGCGAAAAAATTAAAAGAGAATAATGGCCGTTTGGGAAGATATGTATACCTGTCATTAATCCCATGAATCCCCTCTAACACATTCTTCTTTTCTAATGTTCTTCAAGTTTCTGTTAGTAATTTTAAAGCGAAAGTGAATACAGTCATTAATGATTGAAGTGGACTTCCTTGGACCTCACGTAATGACGTTTTCAAAGTCTTGATTATGCAAAGCCGATCTATCTGGTCATTCTGCTACATACAAAAGAGCATTATAGAAATATGATCAAGCAGAAAATTGTCTTTAATAAAGAGTATTACCTTGGAATGTGAAAGAGTATTATCAATATTAATAGGTTAGAAAAATCTATACAAGAGTACAATATATCATAACCCGACAATATTCCTAGCAAAACTATCAATTATCGTTTTAACTATTAATATTTTTATTAACAATATTTGTATTAAATAGCAATATGTATAGTGAAAATTATAATCTACTAAGATTTTTTTATAGGATCGTATAAGATATTCAACTACCGATTATTGGCTAACGAGGATAATCAGTACACTGCGATAAAAAATTGCAAAATTTTTCAATATGTAATTTTTTTTCATATACATGGGCGCTTTATTTTGCAAATAGTACTAATAAACTATGACTGTAGCGTTCAAGATATTTAAGGTACCGGTGATTTAAGTTGCTGCACTTGAATTGCAACGATAGCTTACAGAAAAAGAATACGACCTGAAAATCGCAACTAAGCAAACAGTAATCAACATTTCCTATGGTCTCCTATACTCTGAAGAGTTTTTCACGATGAAGCATCTATCTACAGAGGGCTATCTGCTTCCACAATTAGCTACTGAAAAATATTATAACTTTTTAATTGTTTTGTTAATCGAAATGACTTATATATATATATA
>NNCF01127529.1:7795-84034 GCA_002313205.1 Laupala kohalensis | reverse complement strand
ACTAAATTCACGATTTATTGTTACAATAAACACGCCCCTAGACAAAGCCTAGAGAACCTGTATAATAAATCCGCCTCTACCCGAAGGAAAACGGAGAAAAACCCGGGCCAGGATGGGGCTACAGATTGTATGTACACAACCGTGCCAAAGTTGAGTATACATAAAACTAATAAATTGATATGTTAATTACGTAATCAATTAGTTGTATTAGCTTAATGGACTTTTAACAGTTACACAAATAATCACCAATCTTATTGGTCTTAGTATATCTTTTAACTTGTAGTTATACATCTTTTTTCTTGGAGTTTTCAGAGGCCAATGAGGAAATGTCTCTGGGATGGCAAATAGTTTAATGAGTTTTTGACTATCGAGTCTTTCAACTGTCGTTGCTTTCAAATTCCAATGAACCAAAATGAGCTTATGAACTTAGTAAAAACAAATCATATCCATCCTAATAGACAATTGTACAGTTTATTTCTCATTGTCCTACTTTAATTATGTTACAATGGTTCCATAAATTAAACCAAAAATATAACAAATAAAAAAACACTGTATCGACTAATAAAAGTATTATAACAATTGAGAGTTAAAACATTGAATTCTATTTTTGTTACTTTAGACTATTATTAAATTATATTCCTATCATTAAAATACGTACGTGATCGTTAATTATTATATAATACTATGTACATGATTATTAATTACTTATATGTTGTGTAAGTGGAATAGATAAATTTAAATAAACAAAGAGAGTTTGGTGGACTACATACGAGAAATAAAACTTAGGCTCTCGAAAGTTGTAGAAAGTTACCTTGCCTCCTTGTATCATAAAACTGTTCGGGGTTCATACAGTATGTGTCGAGTCCCACCTTTTTGCGGAACGGGCTGTACCTCTAGGTACTCCGAGTTCTTGGACAACCCAATAGAGACCGTTGATTTCCTTCAACTTATCAGACAATTGTCCATTCAATGGGCCATGAAAATCTCCGTACTTCAATTACGAAACTTCAGACACTGCAACGGTTTTGGCTCTACAAAAGCGGCGGAATATATAGTAAACTCGTTACAGTACCTCTCTATTTAGTTTCATAATCATGGTCCTCATGTTTCCTTCCAAATAACATGGTAAAAACACGCTCCTATGATAAAGCATAGAGCTCCCACTTTCAAGCCTCCCTACCCCTTTCAATGACGTCATCTCCCAACCACTTCACTACAAACGTGAGGGGAAATTGAGCGCTAGACTTGAAGCTAAGATGTACTCTATCGGACTAATTGCGTTCAGTTTTAGTGTATTATCCAGTCGGTCTTCGCTCAATTTAGAAAAAAGAGAAAACTATGAGTGATCTCTCGATATAGCTGCTTATAAACAATCGTGTAACGGGTATGAATTAAAAGCATATGCACTTCTCTGAATAGTCAATTTGACTTTCAGGGAAGTTAGATAATAATTATCAGAATGAAAATTAGAAGAATGTAAACAGAAATAAAATTTAAAATTTTGAAATTTCACCGAGAATGCATTGTAACTGAGTTTTCCCTTTGCCTCTCATTTATTTATTTTTTCTTTCAATCAAACTTTACAATCTCATTTGATTAATGAATGTAGGTTCACGCTCAATTTCCCCTCACATCGTTTAGTTCCTCAGCCCCATGTAGAAGGCAACGATTCGTATAGGTCACTGAAAATGCTCTATTATCATGAAGTAATATGACAACAGGAGGGGAAAGTAGGGTGGCACAATCTATAGGGAGTTCCGTCAACTAAATCGACAACCACACTACGGGTGACCGGTATCAAAACTACTTGGTCGTTAGGTTACATGGTATAGCAGTTCTTTCTTCATCTACGTTCTTCATTCATCGCGGAAATAGTTCGTTTCCTTTAGTTTTTTACTTACTTTCCAAATTCAAAAGAGGGCACCCACATTTCTGTTGTGGGGGAAGGCGAAGTAAAGGAACAATAAAAACAGATATTCCAGAGACGTACATACACAATGTGTTCTAAAAATAATGATACATATTACATCGTCATTTTCAATAACACATTGCAGAAAACATTGCAGAACGTACACAAAGACATAGGGTAGCTTACACAATAACACTGGAATCGATTCTATAACACTGAAACACACACAATGACATCGGGAAACATACCGGATATCTTGAACACAAACACTGCTTACTTGAATATTTTCGTTTTATGATGTGAAATGGCAGCAACGTTATCACAAACTCGCTCAATTTGCGCGATCTCCACTGTTTATCATTACAATATACATCCACGACCTACTTCACCTCGCTAATTATAGAACCTCGCCAATTTTAGTGAATTTCATTGATGGTATTGATGACAGAACTGGTAATACAACTTTCTGCAACAGTAACTCTCTCTGTCGAAGACATTCTATAACTAATAGAAAAGAAGTTGAGGAACTCCCCCTAGACGTTAATACGGGTAAAACGACACCATGCCCCTGAAGGTGGAGTCGCGCAACTGGCAGAGTTTCCCCTCCTGTTGTTACTTTACTTCATGGTATAGGGATGACACTAGTGATATCTTGCGCTATCTTAGGATTACTATACAATATAATCGTTCAAATTCTCACCATAGAGTTACAGTTATCCCCAAAATTTGGTCCGGTTCAAAAGAGAGGTTCGTATATGTACTAATACATACGAAATTCAGTTGTATAATCAAGTAGGTTGTGGTTTCGAGAGTCCGAGAATACTCATTTTGAGAATACACACCCACTTGAAATGCATGTTGCAAATCTCAGAGTAAACAAATTGTCAATGAAAAATTTCTCTGTAAATTTGTTTATGCTCTCTGTTGTTCAGTTTCTGTACAGAGTAAAGCACTACCGCTTTCAAAGATGTGAGTCACTTCGCCCACCTCGTTTGCGAGGACAATGAAAAGGGAACGAAAAAAATGGTACCGGTGAAATTAAGAACTTTAAAGTGACAAAAAATTGAAAATTATGAGTGAATAACTGACCCCAAAACTACAAACCCTATTACTCATGTCTGAAGAGGACGAGATGACAGCTGAAAGGCTAAAAACTAACACACGTCCCAGGAATGAGGCTGCTGGACGTCTTATCTGAAGGTTCGTGTATTATTTATCGGTTTCTATATCACATATTTTAGTGTGTTTCAAGAGGTCATATACTTTGATCTTTCGGATACTTATCGAGTCTTGTCTGACTCTTTCAATCAAACACATGACTTTGTTTGTTTTCATTACAAGATCATTTGTTTTATCCTTTATCAAAATGGTAGAGATGTATTATGTTGAACCAGCCAGCTTCTATTTCTTAATTTTACTTAGCCTCTTTTTGGGGACGGAGTTATGACTATTACTAAATGCTTTTGCGTGTAATTGAGAAATATGTTCTGAAAATTGTGTAAAACATGTCGTAAGACGTGTTCCTTTGGCGTGTACACCATTGTAGTGTGATATATAGTTCCTTCCCTGGCTATCACCTCTACGTTTATGAAATAATATTTTCCTGTACCTAGTTCACCTATTATCTGCCTCTAGATTTGTTCTTTTAACCTGCATTTAGCAGGATGTGAAATACTTATTTTATAACAAATATGGTTAAGGGGTTCAGGTCATAGCAGACTATTTTTAAGATGAACTGTTCTAAAAGTTACATGATATCTTCATCATTGTAATTCAATCGTCACACACGTTTTATTTCCCACATAACCTCAAATTACAACTACCATCTTAGCCACTCAGAACCTTTATGCCTTGTTGTAAATTTAAAAGTGTTGTGTATGAGTGCAAAGTCCAAAATGGACGAGGTATGATGTTCAGAAGACCAATCACAGAAAAAAATATTTTGAGGTCATTTCTTGTAAGATTCGCAGTATGGTTTCTCACACCCTTAGAAGACTTTTCAATTAACACAATTTCTTGTGAATCGTTTTTCACCAGAGTTTATTTTAATTTTGACCAGATATCATGAGGTAGAAATTACTTCTTCATCTGATTTTGTGTCATTTATGTAATGCTATCGCAATTATACTACCAAAATTTCTTTTGTTCTTCAAATCTTTTGATAAAGTCGAACATGGAGAATAACTGGCTCAGAAAGTAATAAATGAAATAATGCTTGATGTTATCTTTATCATATTAGCAATTTTGACCTGTCATAATTTACATAGAATATATATTATTGTTCTTATTACAATCTTGTTTCTGTATCGAGACCATTGAAAAATACATTGTTGGTTCATTGAGAACTCCATAGCTGTAAGTCCATGGGCAAATGACAAACTTTACAGGAAACATTTCGTGCATTTTTGACCACATATCATAACATTGAAGTCAGGTAGAGAGTCGAAATTTGCTCCATCGAAATCTGTATACACTTATATTAAGTCTAGACAGTTCAGTAACTCTGGGAAGCAGAAATTTGGAATAGTTGTAACACAGAGGGATGAAAATGGATATTAAATTTTATGAACCGTTAATCGAAGGAGGAGCGAAAGGAGACCATGTTACGGGATTACAAAAACAATGAATACGCTGTGAATGAAAAATAATATTAAGATGAAATAGAAACTATTTGTGGACTGACTCGAATATCTGATGAGGTTGGTTTACAATACTCATTTGCAAGGATTTTGACAGTTTATCCATCATATCTGCTAAAACATGCGAATTTCCGGACTGTTGACCAGTGGCCCAAATTCATGTGATACAGACAAGGGACGTGAAAACCTTTATTTATTTTTCACCTTATATTATTCTTCTTATTCCGAATTTTACATTTATTCAGTCATTTTTCCTGTGCTGAATTTTCTGCTACCTGAAGTTTTACTCCATGGCACAAGTTTTTCCTATGAGTTTGCACAATGCACATGTTACAGTCAAGTATTGTTACATTCGGATCTTAATCCAGTTATTTTATCATAGTATATTCATTTGTAGATAGAATTATGTTGGGAATTTTGAGCAGGATGGATAAAAACCTATTTATTCGTGATAGTATCAAAATATATTCGTGAGCTTGAATGTGAGCGATAGAGAGAAAATATCACCCAGTTTTAAGCCAAAGAAATCAAATTTCACGCTTAAGTAATTGTGCACACAAATTTATTGGTTTCACCTGCACATGGGATGACTTGGTTTGAAGGACCAACTGTAGTGACAGTAAAGAATGAAAAAGGTATGAGGTGCAAGATGAATAGTTATTGCCAAAGAAAAACAGTTTAATAAAACAAGCTATGAAAGTAATGAAGAATAATGATATAATACTGATTTTCCAAGAGATCGTGATGAGATGATCCTGGAAAGCCAGCCAAGACGATGTTGAAGGTAGAGTCGAAGGTACAATCCTTTTCCTGTCCTCGGGATACGTGGTTCAACATTCCCAGTATGATGATTTTTATGACCTGTGTTATCTACATATATGTTCAAAACAGAGAGTTTGTGTGTCTGTGTGTTCGCTGCTTAGCGCAAAGACGGAAAGCTATATTTAAATGTATTTTGTATTCTTCGCCTTCCGCAATGACTTTAGGATCTTGACTGTACCACATTGATATTTCACACTCGTGTTCCCCAGGGTTGGTGCAGGTGGATTTGCGAACGTTTTATTTATGAGTTCGAATTAGATTTCCCTTAATTTACTTTTAAGCAGTTTTTTGTTTCATCCGCGAGGTGATGAGTTTCGACAGTAGGCACACGCAATCTGTGTGATGGCTCCAAGAGCAACACCCTGCGTTTGAAAAAAAATTAGGTTTGGTTTAGATTTTTCTACATACATCAATGGCGATTTAGAAAGAATAGTTTTCAAAAATCCACACTTTTACGCTAGAAAAGCAGCAGGTATTCAGCTAACAAGTGAATGCTGAACACTATCTCGTTCCAACGTGAGACGGAACATTACGAATATTAATGGACAAAACTGGAAGTTAAGATACTAGAATGGAATGGAACGCTCTGGTGGTAACGTTCTTGCTCATCACCTAGTCATCCCGGGTTCAATTCCCGGTGGGGTAAGAAAAATTTGTTGCTTTTCACATGAATGACCCAGTTTATATAGCTGTGACTACTGAAAAGCGAACCATCCTTCCACTATCCACCTCCTCCTAACTCTATTACTAACTACTCCTACTAACCCCTCCTCGTGGGCCAAGTTGTTGGTAAACCCAGCTAACCGACCCACCTATTAACAATAACCTACCACCCACCTTCTACCTTATATCGCTCCATGCACATAAGCTTCAATAGCACTAAGGTACATTTCCCATTTACAAATACTACAATGAAAAATTTAATATACGGAATTATGAACAACTACGTAATAAGAGACATTATTTGTTGAATGCAATGATGTTTGTTATTAGGGAGACAACTTGATTTGAAATGTAGTAAGTCAGAACGTTTTGAATAGTAAAAGCTATAAGAGAAGTCAGATCTTGGAAAGTCAGAATGATAAGGAAGTGAATTGGATAACTTTTTGTGGGAAAGGACAGAAAGCGAGATACATACAGAATCATGAAGGAATGATAAGTGAAATAAAATGGAAACAACTTAAGAGTAGAGTAATTCATTGTTTTAAGGGACGGTAATAATTGGGAGTATTATACAATTGATGAAAAACTCATTGGAACATTATTCCAACTCCTTAGTTACTCTTTATGGGGTGGCGAGTTTAATGTTATCTGATCTTTCTAAAAGATGTGCTATTTTTTCACTTAAGATTCTTATCCTTTAAAGAAGTGTTTTTTTTTGTATTTGAATTGGGAACATGGATTCGGAATATTTTAAATGGATTCATTGTGCAAGTGATTATAGGTAATCACTCGGTTGACGATATATTTCTAGATTATCTTCTGTTTTCTCATCATGTTGCATTATCTATGACTTTCAAACACGAACGACGATTGTCTGAACTGTGGTGGAGCCATAAGATATAGTAAGGAGACCAGTGCAAGTTTTCCCATTGTTTAAATTTATTTGTTCGTATTTTTGTCGTATTTTTCTTAGAACAATCATAATAGCACTATATTCAATATAAATATACATACAGAGATATTTTTTGCAGAATCAAATACATCTTTTAACACAAAAAAATGTTAATTGAAAGTGTACCCTGTTCGAGGAGTAAGTTTTCCACCACAATTGGGGGAAATACTGCTCTAAATGGTAAAACGCAAGTAATCACAAGTTCACATCGAAAATAATTTTTCTCTTCAGTTAACAAGAAAAGCGTTTTAGTGCTACACTAGTGCACAGAGAAATTGAACAAAATTTTTATTAACAATTTTATGTTTTTAGTTTGATTTTAGGAAATCAAGTTTAGAAAGTCACCATTGACTTAATTACAATAAACACAAAAAATAAAATATTTCTTGTATTTTGTGCACCTCACCTACTCTTTATTAGATTGTGCAAAACGTTCAAAGCAATAAATGCATTGACAGTCTTCATCATCATCATCGCCCCTGGAATCCAAGTAATTTTTGTAGTCTCTTAGTTCACAATGTTTTGCTGCTTCGAAGTTGTAGGGTTGGACAGATATGTTTTTTCTCACCTTTTTCCCTTCCGTCTTTTTGGAATCTTTTATGCCATTTCTTAAGCTAAATTAAGCAAGTAAGAAAAGCGCAGTGGAAAATAGGAAGTTACCTCATTTCTTGGAATAAAATATAAATTCATAAGATAAAATATTTATTTGCAATGAGAATGCTTGAAATTCATTTAAATAATGATTAATCTGAGCCTTACCAATGCCACTACGCACCAGTCGACACACTTGATTAAAATGTACTTTCGTGTAGTGGTTTTAATCGGTGTTTGTGTCATGATCTCGTTATTGTAGCTAATCAGAGTATTTTGAGAAAATGTCCATGCCGTAGTCACATGGTGAATAAAGGCCAAGTACTGATGAGTGCCCACCAAGTCCCGCTGCGATAACTCCGCCCATTACTGCTGGTGTGCGTGTGTCACTCTTTGAGATGTATCAACTTCAACAGGGACGATACATCTTTCCTATGAGGTACCAAGAGACACGCCTTAGACCATCCTTAGGCCTCCCGGTGTGCTTGCGATGATCTTTTTGAATGAGTACGTAATCGCACAACTACCCTGGGAGAGTGTACAGAACGATCAGCCGTGCTCCCCTTCGTAGCATCACTCAAGTTCATGATTTCGTTAACATATATGTATATAAATTCATACAGCACAATAGATTGAGTTGCAATGACATCTCATTTACTTGCCTATTCATGATAACCTGAGGAAATTGTTGGCTCTTTCTAAACGAAAATCGATTTTTCACGGGAATCTCGGATTAATTGGCCAATACGGATATCCGGGGTCGGTCCCGACTAGACCGGTTAAGAGGGGTTCTACTATAGAAGGAAAGCCTTTTTGGGACGCGTTACCCTGCCTACCTGTCACCAACGTGTTAGTGCCTCACGGACCCCTGAGTTCGTCGTTCTAAATTCCGCGGATCACGAAGTGAGTTTAAAAAAATATGAATACAACCCTCAAATAATGGACACAGATGTTTAGTAAAATGTGTCTTTTTGTATATCATAAGTAAGTCTCGGCACTATTTGTCGGTATTGGAGATATTGACTGCATCTTGCTCCAGTCGGATAGACCCCAGGATACACCCGATACTCATACTACAGCAGGATGAGGAGGCCTGGGAGTCAGTCTGGATGTAGAGGTGTAATGAAAATTCCCCACCCCGCTGTGGATCGAACTCGGGCCAGGAACTCAGCTCTTTAATACCAACCCCCAATCACAGTAGGCCACGGACACGATGTCAAACATATTTCATATTTTCCAATGTTATATCATGCACTCCGTTGTATATATACCCAATACATTTAGTTTCAATCAATTAACAACTGCTGTATGTAATTTCCAAACAATTCTTTTGATTCTTGATTGACAATCGCTAGTAAGTCATTTTTAAACAGCTATCCAAATCAAAAATATCAATTTTCTTCTCTATCGATGTAAAATAAGTGTAATAGCTTATTAACTAATTCAATGAATTTGTTTTACTCCAAAGGATGGAATTACAGTCCAGATGCACTAATATATCATTTAGTATATTTTCCATTGAAGTTCTCTGTATAACAGCTATTTTTTCTTCGACTACGGCCATGAGTTAGATATAATATTGCATTCCGTCAGCGTATGCGAAATTGTGTCTACCAAACCACACCCTACACATTTATTACTTGCACGTTTTTCAATATTTACTGTGTTGGAATTACATCATGTACAACGAAATCGTAATGATAAGATAATACAATAATACTTGGCATAAACTCACTGTGCACTTTCTTTCAAACAATTCTTCAATTCCGCCAAGGAATCCTTGCACATACTCGTACCTTTGGTCTTATATTTTGAATATTCTCCTTATAAATTGCTGCTGTTGTTACCCTTATGTCACCCAACAGAATATCATTTATATCTTGACACACTAGTCGCGTGTATGCTATAGTAAGAATACTTTGATTTATTATTTTGATATTGTTTGAATTCTTTGTAAATTCGGAGGGCTTTGCGTTCATAGGACTTCCAGCCAGAAGTGCTTCCAGTACAATGAGAATGATCCTTCTGCCTGAAGTGACTGAACAATTTTCTTTGTGAATAGCGCATCACAGTTTTCTGTCATTTCACTTACTCCATAGCTACCTTCCACTTTGGAATGGCATATTATGTGAAGTGGCTCTCCTCAATAATTGACCCACACATTTCCTTATTTGGCTAGTATGTTTGTTTGGTATTGTAATTACTTGAGCTACTTTTGATGAGAGATAAGTTAGATAATATCCTACCCTTTGCCGCAAATCCCAATTACGATTAACACTTCCCTAATTAAAAGCCTAATTACGCCAATAAAAGAAGATAAAAAAGGGGGGTTGATGAAATAAATTCGGACAAATATAAAATTGTTTTAATATCTTCATTGGGTTCCAAATACATGGAATCTGAGTTTGCACCACCTCTGGAGGTGTGCATAACTTTTGGTAGCAAAAAAAAAAACACACGAAATTTTTACACTTTTACCAGTTTTTTGCTTATATCTCGGAAACAAAGCATTGCACAGAATATTTTACTGTAACTAAAATTCTGCACCAAGTGAATAGCTCAAGTATTAAATGTTTTAGTGGTTTGCTTGCAATGGTCAACCAAGAAACACAAATTTTTAGCAACTTAGCGGGAAAAGTTGTCAGAGTAATTTTCTCTAATAGACCTCTTAAACTTCGCAATGACTGCTCCATTAAAAAATGGGAATAGTTCCCAAATTAACTTAAACTTCTTTCCGAATAGCATCCAAATATAATATTAAGGTATTTATATTGGTCAAATAAATAGTGAGTGGTGGGTAATAATGTAGGTATCTAAATTTTAGTTGATGATCTTTTCCTATTAGCATGGCATGAGCATGGAAAAGTGTTTCATTTGTGATAGAAGTTTGTTTGTGGATGAATCCTCAAATGTGAAGAGGAAAAATATTGAAAGTTTCATAGAAATTAGCAAGAAGAATGAAGATCATAAAGAAACTACACGGACCCCACTCAATTACAGTGCATTAGAGATACAGGAAACCTTGTTTGAAGGAAGGAAAAAGCGTACGGTGAAAGTGGTAGTTGTACTCTGAGATCTACTGGTCTTGAATTTGATTTTAAGATTAACTGGATAATATATGAGTTCACCTGAATTCGAGAAGAGGGAAAATAAAAAGAATAAAAACAGAAGAGAGACTATCGTGTTGAAATTTTAGAATTCAAGGATTCCCTCAAAATTGCTGCTGAAAGGAGGGAAAATGAAGAAGGTCTAATACGAATCCATCTTGTTTCAGACCCTGTGGCCTCCGAGGCTAGGTATCGCAAAACATGTTCGTAGTATTATTGAGATCTACAAAAATCATTTGTTGGCTCCTTATCTACTATCCGTGTTTGACGAAAGTGAAATGCTAAAAACGAGGAAATGAATCTTCAATGATCTGTTCTTCCCAGTGACTAAAGATGTCGACTTTCCTAATGCTACATTCATGGTTGACGGTGGGTTTTTATTATAAAGAGTGGTGTGTGCCAGTTGAAGGAAAGATTTTCTGCAATCCTTTCGAAATGTGTGCAATTCATGGAAAACTATTATAAATAAGAAGGAAGAACCACGGTTTTTTATGGCTACCCTAATGATACTGATGCCAAAAGCACCAAAGCAGTGGAGCACTTGCTCCGCAAAAATTGTCTGCCCCAATTGCTGCATTTGATGAATCAATGACATTCACAATACCGAAGGATTAATACTTATCAAATGATAGCAACAAATAACAGCTAATCGTCATGCTGGGAGTAAACTATTTGAAGAGGGTTTCCGTGTGACACAGGCATGTGAGGATGCCGACGCGCTTGTCGTCTCAACAGTCAATGACATGACCCAGATTATCGTAGAGGGTGGTTATCGTAGGTGAGTACATGGACTTGTACCTGTAAAAAATATATTGAACATAATACAAGTAAATATAATATTTCGATTCTCTTCAGAACGAAATTAAAATTAATTTGGGAACTATACACATCGATAGTTTAGAAAGATGCGGCAAAGTCATAAAACTCTTTTTTTTAATATGAGCCTCTAAAAGACTAAAAAAACAAATTTGGGAAATTTTATGTTTCTTGAATTTAGTATTTAATGCTTTACGACGTTTATGGTGCAAGGTTTTTGTTTGGAGCAGTCATTGCGAAGTTTAAGAGATTTGAAAATGACTATTGCAACTTTTTCCGCTAAGTTGCTAAAATTTGTGTTTTTTGATCGGCCATTGCAGGAAATCTTCTGAATCAAACTTAATGTTAGAGGTATCCATTTGGCGTAGAATTTAATGGTCTTAGAATTTAGTAGGAGTAAAAGTTTTTGTGCAATGCTTTGTTTTCGAGATATAAGCAAAAACCTGAAAAAAGTGCAGAAAGTTCGTGTCTTTTTGGTTGCCAAAAATTATGCACACCTCCTGAGGTAGTGCAAACTCAAATTCCATGTATTTGGGACCCAATGAACATATTAAAACGATTACCGGCTTTGTCCAAATTTATTCCATCAAAAAACCTGTTTTAGTGGCCTAAATGACATTAACTATAATGTGATCCTAATAATATAGCCTAATGTGTTTACATTTCTAGAGAATCAAAGCGCGAGAATTTTCATTTTCGATACCTTTTGTCTATTTAAATTTCCTCATCTCCCGAGCGTATGTTTTGTTTTTCTAAAATTAATTTTTGCTCCAGATTGATCACAATATTCACATAATACATTAATTACATCTATAACCTCCCTATCACTATTGGTGACAATAGGTATAATTTGCGTATTGGTTAAGGCTCAGAATTTAAGGCTCTTAATTGAGACTGACTTTGTAATTTTTCAAACAAGGGGTTAAGTTCTAAACAGAACAACACTCAAGACATAGGGCATCTTGCCGGAAACCACAGTTTAATTTAATCTCCTGCATTCAGAAACGCAGTAACGTACCTAGCCTGGGACGTTGGGAGCGGTCCAACCCGGGCCTCTAGGGGGGGGGGATCTAACTGGCTCTTAAAAATAGAATAAATTTAATTATATTTTTGATTTCATTTTAACAGTAAAATAACTAATACCTGAGCTTCTTACAAATAAATTGAAATTGAAAAATGTGGGTGAATATCTCTGTTATTCAGAGTAATACGAGAAAGGGCTTAAGCAGGAAAGATGGAAGTAGAGTTCTTTATAAGAGAGAGAAACGATATGAGCGTCGCGTCATGTGATTGGACTCGCTGAAACTCCCCTCCACAATTAGGGCGGGAACAGTCAGTTGACAGCTGATGACAGCCATTTTCGTCCACTTGCAGCGAGACCCAAACTTCACTCACATAAAGAAAGTGGCCATGAGTAATGTAACCATTGTAAACAAAGAAAATAGTGACAATTTTGGTCCCGCTATGTGCTTAATAGATGTTGATGCGTGCTCAGATTCGCCGAAATGTGAGAATCTTCTCGGCAATCTTTTGGAATTTTGTTTGAGGTGTCATCTCACTTTATGAATATAGATGGGGTGAGTCACCAAAGCCAAGGTCAGTCTCCACTATTCTATCCTGTCGCCACGATGGATCGTCATGGAGGAAAACATCACCCTCGGAAGGAGTCAGTAGAGATGATTACAAACCCAGACATTAGAAAATCTCACGAAAAAGAAAATAATACTAGAAAATCTCTCTGTTATTTGAAATTACAACGATGAGTAGGGTATAAAAATCAAAGAAGCTGTAATGAAACACAAAACAGACAATTAAACTATATTTATTTTTATTTATTTGCACATTTTAATATTCAACATGTTAACAATTCATTTTCTTAAATACACTTTAATAACTATTTTATATAATATTTCTTGTTTTTATATTTTAATATATTTAAATCAAATATTAAATTTGACAAAGTATCTTTTGATCACTGAGAACTTCTGCCCTTGATATAAATTTTATTTTATATTTTTAAACCCGTTTTACAAAATAAGCAAGTCTATTGTAACAATATTTCCATAACCCTGAAGGAAGTCTCTAACCCTTCTCTATTACAAAATAATACCAACAATACATAATTGTAACTCATTACAAAGAGGAATATGTGCATAAAACCTTATAGTTCTGCTCTAACCTTTTCCTATTTCCCTGTACACTTTTCAGAAATAAAATATAAAAAACTCCATAGAAAACACCAGTAAGACATTCTACAATTGTCAGCGAAATGACCCTGTAGTCGGAGAGTTTTTCTGATAAATTATGTTGATAAGTATATTTGAAGTCATGTTGATACTTTGTATCAAGGACTATGTATTGTGTTTATTGAATAGTGATATTTTCATACTTTATGAAGATGGAAATAACATGCGAGGGACAAAATAAGTATTTCATAGTAAAAACTCAAACACGAAAAAAAAAAAAAAAATGAACCACCATTCTAAAACTATGAGGGAGACTTCAGAAAGCTTGATCTGTTAACGTCTATATAGCGTAAGACTTATGTCATTTGTGCATATTTGAACACATTTTTAAAACCATTTTTGGTAAATTTTTGAGTTTGAAGCATTTTCCATAATTAAATCCTTTTTAATTAAGTCCTGAAGAAGAGACATATTTGTTACCTTTAGTTTTCGAAGGAAAACATTTTTTCTTTTGGTGTTTCAAAATGAAGGAGTCAAAATAACTACGCAACGAAATTTATTTCCCAATTGTTCTTGGGATGATTTCAATCTTCTATTACGCGGGCGAGTTCTTTATATCTATTTAAGAATAATAAACTTTATTGTTGCAAACTGTGTATTACCACGTGGGGGGCAATAAACTAAGTTACTCTGGACCCATGGGCATTGGCGGATTTAATGTTTATAAAATAAATTATTTTATAAATAGGTAGTTATCCATTTATTATTCAAAATAAATTGTATATTTGTGCAGTAAAAATTCGAGATTAATAAATCAAATATATTAATGACATTTCCGTCCAAGGAAAATCCACTACTACCCGGAGTAAAACCCGGGTCAGGATAGGTTTGTCACTGAGTGTTTCAGTCAGCCACCCGGACACTTAGTCCGTCGGTCAGTCTGTATCACCGTTAGCATTATAGTATTATATATTTGATGCCATCTAAAAATTCAACCGTTCAAATATTTCCGTTACCCATTTGTTGAAATATCCCTGTAAAAAGTCTTTAATTTGATTTAATTTCCGAATCAAGTGGCTAATTATCCCATATAGTATAGTGTGATCTTAACACACTGGCTTTATTGCTTTCAACATAGAATTAGCATTACAGAGTATTTTCCAGATTTTCAGAGTGATCTGAATTAGCAAGAAGATGAATGAAGGTGAGTAAATGAAACGAGTGATATTACCTTTGTAAATTAACCGATTACTCCGATGAGAAGAAGTGATGAAAAATTTCACTTCCTTACTATGTCTACACATTATGCTATATATTACACTTTTACTACACTATTTATATTACAACCTTACTATAACTTGGAACCTTCTTGAGGAAAAATAATTTTGTGAAAATTGTGCCCAGATTGAGCAAGTTTTTGGGTCTATTTGGTTTTAAGTAAAGCTTGGAATCAGAGATGAACAAAATAGTGTGAATAGTCTTTTCGTGCTTTATCATTCGTTGAAAACCTTAAAAAGTAACCGTAACTTGATATAGTAAATGTGTACATATATTTGGTGAATTAACGAGATTTTACGATAATATTTTAAATCTAATTAATTTTCTAGAAATATTTTGGAACAAATGAAAATGAATGGCTGGTTAAAAGACTGAAATGGTTACTCTTACTTCCTACGTATGATCTTCCAGCTGTTGTAGTTCAAAACCCTGATTCCATAATATTATTCGAAACTATTGCTGAAAAGTATTAATTGAGTTGCATCATGATACATCATTAATAACAAAGTGTACCACTTTATCAACTCTGGTTAAAATACAATGTTATTTTCTCAGAGTAGCGTCAAGGAATTTCATTTTCTCTGATTCCTGCTCTGAAGTATATAAATCTGTTATTGCGTTGTTGACAGACCCATCGAGCGACAATAAGCTAATTAATATTGAAATTTGTGCAAAAGCATCGGTACTGCATCAGGTGAAATATTACTTTCAATTCGTGAAATTTGATATTTATCATTTCTAATGAATTACGTATGATTAAGTATGAATAACTTATTTTAGAAACCACACATATCTATAAAATGAAAGTTGACCTCAGTAAATGAGAAATCATTTATCATCATATAGAATGTTTTGTCATTTTCTGTCAAATTTGCATCTCGAAACACACTATTTTTCTAGCTCACGATAGATGGGTGATGTTTCTCGATAAATCATTGGATTCGTTGAAATTTTAAATTTAACTTTTTGTAGTCAATACCTGTAGTTGATAATAAACACACAATACACGCTTAAAATATTCACGATAGATGTAAATAAGTCTACTATGTACAAGGAAGAAAATGGATATGTGTTATATCTCGTCTAAGTGATTTATATTGACTTTATTAGTAAACATTGAACTGTGAGTTGAATAAATAAGCAATAGAGTAATTATGTAGGTGACAGAATAGAATATTTTATTGGGATTCTGTCTTTGTGACAGTCATTTTTATGTATTGAAACTTGAATTATTTTTCATTTGTCGTATCTCTCCTATTTTAAGTCGTAGATTTTCCCGAAATAGAGGAGCCAGTGCCAAAGATGACTAACCTATACATGTACAAGGGATAATCGAAATTCCCTCTCATGTGGGATTGTGAATTTCAGCAATCTCGATTTCCACATATCTATTTTTCTGAGCATTTCTTAAGCGGTTGAGTGTGACTAACCCACCGACGAGAAATAGTAGAAGTTTTAATAGACTCTGAAGTGCTATTCCATGAATTTTTGAGTTTAAAGGAACAGCTACACTTCATTAAAAAGACATTTTTAAAAATTGAGTTAGAACGTTTATTACCAGATACCATAAGCACTTATTTTCTTTGTGATTTTGGATCTGAGTTTTAGAATATATTTTGTATTTTTATCATTACGCTACTAACCACTGAAATATATAATTTATATTCGAAATCGATTTAAAATTTACAGTGTATTTTTCTGGAATTCATCACTTAGGCGGTGGAGAAATTGTAGTAGATTTTTTAATAAACATTTGATAAGTGGTCTAAATTTTGAAAACTACCCTCTACTTCTTGCTATATTTTCTAAATCATCTTTAACTTGTCTCAATAAAGAAAGGAGTATATGCATGTACAGTATATACGATTTCTCTGATTGAGTTTACTCTCAACTTTTAACGTAAACGTGCCACTAGAAGAGTTTAGGTGTTAGTAACGCTTTGTCTAATTACTTGGAAGGAGTAATAGTTGTGTGGACATTTTTGGAGAAAGGTTTGCTATATTTCGATGTAAACCAATGATGCGTGACAACAAATGTTGAGGCCACTTATCCGTCTTCCCTGAAGTTTAATACTTTCTTGTTCTCTAAATTTTTCCCAGACTTGTGCTTAAGTTAAAACCATTTGTTGCAAATGTGTCCAATAAATTATACTGTTAATTCTGAAAATAATCTTTAGTTGTCGTCTGGGCTACTCACCTTTGGCGGCGAGCTCAGTTCTTCAGAGTGATTCAAATGTTTACAGGCTAATTACCGATCGCAAAAAGGGACAGATAACTTCCAAAAGTGAAAACCAGAGTCATGTTGAATTGTATGGCACAGTATAAAGAAATTTTTTTAAGATCACGAAACAAAGGAATTCCATTCTATTTGTTTTAATTTACGTATTCTGTTATTTGTTTCAATTTATTCATCATTATTGATTACATAAATAAAAATTTAAAGATTTTTGAAAGATTACATCGAAATTGATTCTAAAGCACATTTATTATTCTCTCCAATGTGATATTTTTCTGTGAAATATTTCTATTAAGGAGTATCATTGATTGAAGCATTAACATTAACCATAAATTATGAAATAAAAGTACTACCGTGATGAATAATGCTTTAAAAATAAGACGAAATTAGTTTGTGCATGCAAGAATCACTCTGAAATTGAGGACAGATGAAGACAAAATTTAAAAAGCATCTTTGCTCTGGCTCCTCTGTTCGCAGAGGCCGAACGACGTGGCCCCGCGTCTCGTAGATCCCCCGCGCTGATAGGGATGGAGTTCAGTGGTACAAAATTGAAAGATGATGACACGTGCGAACGACGCACTTGCCCTGTACTTCATCCAGAACTGTTCACGGATTCCAGCAGCGCGTATGACACAATTGCATCTACTACGGATGTTGAGGCTTCATCATCTAAAAAGAAAAAAAGGGAGATTTATCCGCATGGTGAAAAATATGAAGCAGCAAAGAAGTATGAAATCAAGGAACCGTCAAAATCAGTACCTCGTGTTGAAAAGATACACTCAGAAGGATACGAGACACGAGTTGATATTAAAGAGGAAAAGAAAGAGCATTTAAGTGACGCAGGCCAAAAGAAAATACCTCAACAAGAAGTAGAACAGGCGGAAAAGGAAGATGGACTAAAAGGTTTCGAGAAAGAAGAAAAAGATGTGCAAGAATCACATCCCGACGGTGAAGAAGAAAAGGATGCCCAACAAACTCGTTACGAAGCAGCAGAAGAAAGAAAGGATGTCAGAGAAGCACGTTCCGAGGAACAAGACAAAATGGATATCAAAGGAACACCTATCGACGAAGAAGAGAAAAAATATGAACAAGAAGTATTTCTCGAGGAAGAAGAGAAAAAAGAAGAACCATATCCTGGTGGATTAGGTGATGGTCTAAACCCGCAAGAGGAGAAGAGACGTAGAGAATTTGAGAAGGTAGATGAATGGGATCGAGAGGAAACGCCAACAGGTCCTCCTGGAGATTTTGACAGGGATAAAACAGATCAACTTCCCAGAGAAAT
The DNA here is from genome assembly GCA_002313205.1 of Laupala kohalensis. Classification (NCBI taxonomy): domain Eukaryota; kingdom Metazoa; phylum Arthropoda; class Insecta; order Orthoptera; family Trigonidiidae; genus Laupala; species Laupala kohalensis. The sequence goes on along the minus strand of NNCF01127529.1, from coordinate 65,554 downwards.
AATAATAGAGAAAAGACGAAAACTGAAAGAAAGGCAAAAGAAAGAGATGCAAGATCAAAGAGCAGAGTCCCCTCAAGAGGTGTATGGAGAACATCACGTTCAAAGAAGACAAGAGAGAAGGAGGCAAAGGGAGGAGAGGAGGAAGGAGAGAGAAGAGAATCCTCCACCATTGATAGGTGAACACGCAAGAAAGAAACAGGAGGAAAGAAAAACTGAAAAAGCATTTTGGGAAAATGAAAAGAAAGAAAACCCTTTACCACTTATAGGAGAAACTATTAGAGAAAAGCAGAAGGAGAGAAAACAGGAGAGGGAAGACAGAAAGAAAAACGAAGAAAACCCCAAAATTTTATTAGGAGGAGAATTGCGCAATAAACAACTGGAAATACAACAAGAGAGGGAAATCAGGAAGAGAGAGAGAGAAGAAAACCCACCAGTTCTCTTAGGAGAACAGGTTCGACAACGAATGCTAGAAAGAAAAGAAGATAGAGAAGAAAAAGGGGAGAAACCTCTTCCTCTCTTAGGTGAGCACATCAGAGAAAAACAGCAAGAAAAGCAACAGGAGAAACGACAAGAGAAGGAAGAGAAGAAAAGAGAGAGAGAAGAAAATCCACCAATGTTCTTAGGGGAACAAATCCGACAACGTAAGCAAGAAAAGAAAGAAGATAGAGAAGAAAAAGGGGAGAGACATCTTCCTCTCTTAGGTGAGCACATAAGAGAAAAACATCAAGAAAAGCAACAGGAGAAACGACAAGAGAAGGAAGAGAAGAAAAGAGAGAGAGAAGAAAACCCACCAGTGCTCTTAGGAGAACAGGTTCGACAACGAATGCTAGAAAGAAAAGAAGATAGAGAAGAAAAAGGGGAGAAACCTCTTCCTCTCTTAGGTGAGCATATCAGAGATAAACAGCTAGAAAATCGACAGGAGAAGCAACAAGAGAAGCAAGAGAGGAAAAGAGAGAGAGAAGAAAATCCACCAGTGCTCTTAGGGGAACAAATCCGACAACGTATGCAAGAAAAGAAAGAAGATAGAGAAGAAAAAGGGGAGAGACATCTTCCTCTCTTAGGTGAGCACATAAGAGAAAAACAGCAAGAAAAGCAACAGGAGAAACGACAAGAGAAGGAAGAGAAGAAAATAGAGAGAGAAGAAAATCCACCAATGCTTTTAGGGGAAGAAGTCCGACAAGGTCTGCACGACAAAAAAGAAGACAGACAAGAAAAAGGTGAGAAACCTCTTCCTCTCTTAGGTGAGCACATAAGAGAAAAACATCAAGAAAAGCAACAGGAGAAGCAACAAGAGAAGGAAGAGAAGAAAAGAGAGAGAGAAGAAAATCCACCAATGCTTTTAGGGGAACAAATCCGAAAACGTATGCAAGAAAAGAAAGAAGATAGAGAAGAAAAAGGGGAGAAACCTCTTCCTCTCTTAGGTGAGCACATAAGAGAAAAACATCAAGAAAAGCAACAGGAGAAGCAACAAGAGAAGGAAGAGAAGAAAAGAGAGAGAGAAGAAAATCCACCAATGCTTTTAGGACAACAAGCAAGAGAAAGACAAGAGCATGAAAATAAAGAAAGAGAAAGAACACAAGACTTTTCTCCCCGTCATCTACTTGGTGAAGAAGTTCGGGAAAAAATAATTGAAAAACAAGAAGAGAGACAAGAGAGAAAAGACGAGTTGGGTGAAAATCCTCCAACACTTTTTGGTGTGGATGCTCGAGCGAAACTACTTGATTTAGAAGAGGAGGGCGAAGAAAGAAAGGAAGATTTAGGAGGATACCCGCCTATGATTGGAGAGGAAGCAAGAAAAAAAATTCTTGAAACACATAAAACGGGAGACGCAGACCTGTATTCTCCTCATCTAATTGGAAGTCATGCCAGACAGAAAGAAATAGAAAGAAAATATGAAAGAGAAAAAAAGAAGGGGAGAGAAGAAAAACCCACACCTCTCCTAGGAGAGCATGTTCGAAAACGTTTGGAGGACCGGAAACTCGATAAAGAGGGTAGTAAACTTGATAAAGAGAACATATCACCACCACTTCTGGGAGAACATGCTAGGGAGACTCAACAGAAAAGAAAAAAAGAAAGGGCAGATGGGAGAAGTGGGCAACAAATTACTTATCCTCTCTTAGGAGAACATTCTCGACAACGAATGCAGGAAAGGAGAGAAAACTGGGAGCCAAGAGAAGAACAACCTCGCGTGCTTCTAGGAGAACATGCAAGAGAAACACAAAATGAGGGAAAAGAAGAAAGAGAAAAAAGACAGGAAACAAAATCTGCAGCACCCTTGATAGGAGAACACCTGAGACAAAGGCAGAAAGAAAAGAAAAGAGAAGAAAAAGAATACCGTCAAATTCCTTTACTTGGTGAAGAGACGCGTGAGAAGAGGCTTCATAAGCAACTCGAAAGAGAAGAATTGAAACACGAAAAGGAAGAACATCCACCTCGTCTTCTTGGCGAGAAAGTGAGGGATAAGCTGGTTGAAAAGGAAGAGAAAAGAGAGCCCAAAAAAGCGTTCGAAGAAAATCCTCCCTTTTTGATTGGTGAAGAAGCACGAGAAAAACGTCTTGAAAGACAAAAGAGGTCGAAAGACACAGAAATGCATTTTCCCCATTTAATGGGAGAGCGAGCTAGGGAAACACAACATGACAGGGAAGAAAGGAAAAAAGGGGCAAAGGAGTACCCAAAATCTTTGCTGGGAGAGCAGTCACGAGAGCGTTTGAGGCAACAGAAACTTGATAAAGAAAAATTGCGAGAGATACAAGACGACAGGAGGATATCAGAAAGAAATTCATTAATACTTTTAGGGGAACAGGCAAGAAGAAGACAGCGGCAAGAGAATGAATCAAGAAATATCAGTGAAGAGAAAATTCCTTTTTCCTTACTTGGAGAGCATTTTCGTCAGAAGAAACAGGAGAAAGAAAATGATAGACAAGAAAGAACAGAACATGAAGGAAGAGAAACGAAATCTACGGAACTACTCGGACAGGAAGCGAGAGAAAGACAGCGAAAAGGAAAAGATGAAAGTGGACGTGGGAGACGGGCGGAGAAAACATGTTCTACTTTATTAGGAGAACACGCCCGAAAACAAATCGAAAATAAAAAACAAGACAGTGTAAACCAAAAGAGGAAGGGCGAACTTCCCCAGGAACTTCTAGGAGAGCATGCCAGACAGAAAACAGAGAACAGGAAACGTGAAAGAAATACGAGAAGTCAATCCCCTCCTCAATTATTAGGAGTTGTAGCACGCCGAAAACAAAGGGAAATTAAGGATCGACAAGGTAGGAGAATGACGAGAGATAGTGAAAAGTTTATCTTTCTTGGAGAAACGGCTCGACAGAAATTAACGGATACAAACAAAGAAAACGAGGCGAGAGGAAATGTGACGCGCCAATTGTCTCCTGCTCTTTTAGGAGATCATATACGAAAGAGACAACAGGAAAAAAGCCAAGAGAATGCAAAGAAAGATAGGAAAAAGCATATTCCCTCCCTTCTAGTTGAGCAAGCTCGAAAAGATAAGGAAGAGTTAGAAAATGCGAAGGGTGATGAAAAGAGAAATGAAGGGAAAAAGGAAGAGCAGCGTCCTCTAATTGGAGAAGGTCTGCGCCAAAAGAATGAGGAGAAAGAAAAATATGGAAAAAATAGAAAGGAATTAGCAATGATAGGTGAAGAGTTGCGGCAAAAAGCCACTGAGAACGGCAAACGAGGTAAAGAAGAGAATGGTTCGTTAAAAGAAGAGGGAATAGAGAAACCATTGTTAGGAGATGATTTGCGAAAAATTGCCAGAGAAAAGATTGAAGAGACTAAGCAAAACCGAAAAAAATCCACCCTCTCCCTACTTGGAGAAAGAGCTCGAGATAATTTGGAAGAGAAGGCAATCAGAGATAAAGAAGAGAAAACAAAGACAGAAGAGGAAGGAAAAGAAAAACCTCTCTTGGGAGAAGAGTTTCGAATGGAAACTAAAGGAAGAGCTGAAGAGAAGGAACATATAAAGAACGAGCAAAGAAAATCCAGCCTTCCTCTCTTGGGCAATGAAGTGAGGCGAAATATTGAAGAGAGAGATTCTCGAGAAAGAAAAGAGAAAGAAAGACTAGAAAATGAAGACAAGGAAAACACGCTCTTAGGGGAAGAGGTACGCAAGGATATTAAATTAAAAGCAGACAAATCTGAACGAATACGAGAAGAAAAAACAAAATCCGTCCATCCACTGTTAGGTGATGGTCTACGTCTAAGTAGAGAAGCGAAAGACCAAGAGGAACGATCAGATGGAGAAAAAGAAAGAATACTATTAGGTGAGGAGATACGTAAAGACGCAAAGGAAAAGGAACTAGAAAAGGAAATCGGGAGGGATAAAACAACAAAATCAGTTTTCTCGATGTTAGGTGGGGATATACGGTTAGAACGGGAACAAAAGGCTGCAAAAGATATAGAGGAAAAGAAAATTCATGAAGATAAAGACAAACCTCTTTTAGGTGAGGAATTTCGAAAGGAAACAAAAGAAAAAGAAGATAAAGAAATACAAAAAAATGCAAGAAGAATATCCGTGCTGTTAGGTGAGGAAATGCGAATAAACAAAGAGGAAATGGTAGCGAAAGAAAAACAAGACAAAGAAAGAAAATCACAGGAAACCAAAGGAAAACCTCTTTTAGGTGAAGATATTCGTAAAAAAGCAAGAGAAAACAAAGCGAGTAAAGAATTTCGAAGGGAGGAAAGAAAAAAATCAGTATTACCGATGCTTGGTGATGGTGTGCGACAAAATATACGCAACAAGACTGGAAGTGATACAGAAAACGACGAGGAGGGCAAAGGCAAATCATTGTTAGGTAAAGACGTTCGAACTGAACTAAAGAAGAGTGCAGAGGAAAAGCAAAATAAGAGAGATGAAAAAAGAAAGTTTATTGCGCCAATGATTGGAGAGGAAATGCGCCAAAATCGAGGCGCAAAGGACGATGATAATGACACTATTGGAGAAAGTAGAAGAAAATCAGTACTACCCATGATAGGTGAAGATATACGAAAAAACAAATATGATAAAGAGGGACGCGATATAGTGGAAAAAGGTGAAGATGCTAAACAGAAACCACTATTGGGTGAAGAAGCACGGCAGGATGCCAGGGATAAATCTGATGAAAGGGAATTAAAAAGAGATGAAAGGAGAAAATCAATTGCGCCAATGATAGGTGAAGAAATGCGTCAAAACAGAGTCTTGAAAGATGATGATATAGACACTGAACAAGATGGCAGAAAAAAGTCTGTACATCCCATGTTAGGTGAAGATATACGAAGACGCAAATATGATAAAGAGGCACGCGATAAAGTAGAAATAGGTGAAGATGCTAAACAGAAACCACTATTGGGTGAAGACGCGCGGCAGGATGCCAGGGATAAATCTGTTGAAAGGGAATTAAAAAGAGATGAAAGGAGAAAATCAATTGCGCCAATGATAGGTGAAGAAATGCGTCAAAACAGACTCTTGAAAGATGATGATTTAGACACTGAACAAGATGCCAGAAAAAAGTCTGTACTTCACATGTTAGGTGAAGATATACGAAAAAACAAATATGATAAAGAGGCACGCGATAAAGTGGAAATAGGTGAAGATGCTAAACAGAAACCACTATTGGGTGAAGAAGCACGGCAGGATGCCAGGGATAAATCTGATGAAAGGGAATTAAAAAGAGATGAAAGGAGAAAATCAATTGCGCCAATGATAGGTGAAGAAATGCGTCAAAACAGAGTCTTGAAAGATGATGATATAGACAAAACACAAGATAGCAGAAAAAAGTCTGTACTTCCCATGTTAGGTGAAAATATACGAAAAAACAAATATGATAAAGAGGGACGCGATAAAGTGGAAATAGGTGAAGATGCTAAACAGAAACCACTATTGGGTGAAGAAGCACGGCAGGATGCCAGGGATAAATCTGATGAAAGGGAATTAAAAAGAGATGAAAGGAGAAAATCAATTGCGCCAATGATAGGTGAAGAAATGCGTCAAAACAGAGTCTTGAAAGATGATGATATAGACACTGAACAAGATGGCAGAAAAAAGTCTGTACTTCCCATGATAGGTGAAGATATACGAAAAAACAAATATGATAAAGAGGCACGCGATAAAGTGGAAAAAGGTGAAGATGCTAAACAGAAACCACTATTGGGTGCAGACGCACGGCAGGATGCCAGGGATAAATCTGATGAAAGGGAATTAAAAAGAGATGAAAGGAGAAAATCAATTGCGCCAATGATAGGTGAAGAAATGCGTCAAAACAGAGTCTTGAAAGATGATGATATAGACACTGAACAAGATGGCAGAAAAAAGTCTGTACTTCCCATGTTAGGTGAAGATATACGAAAAAACAAATATGATAAAGAGGCACGCGATAAGGTGGAAAAAGGTGAAGATGCTAAACAGAAACCATTATTGGGTGCAGACGCACGGCAGGATGCCAGGGATAAATCTGATGAAAGGGAATTAAAAAGAGATGAAAGGAGAAAATCAATTGCGCCAATGATAGGTGAAGAAATGCGTCAAAACAGAGTCTTGAAAGATGATGATTTAGACACTGAACAAGATGGCGGAAAAAAGTCTGTACTTCCCATGTTAGGTGAAGATATACGAAGAAGCAAATATGATAAAGAGGCACGCGATAAAGTGGAAAAAGTTGAAGATGCTAAACGGAAACCACTATTGGGTGAAGACGCACGGCAGGATGCCAGGGATAAATCTGATGAAAGGGAATTAAAAATAGATGAAAGGAAAAAATCAATTGGGCCAATGATAGGCGAAGAAATGCGTCAAAACAGAGTCTTAAAAGAAGATGAAATAGACTCTGAAGAAGATGATGGAAAAACGTTTGCACTTCCCATGTTAGGAGAAGATATACGAAAAAGCAAAAATGCTAAAGAGGCACGTGATAAAGTGGGGAAAGATAAAGAATCGAAAAGAAAATCATTATTGGGAGAAAGCGCACGAAAGGATGCCAGGGATAAATCTGATGAAAGGGAATTGAAAATAGATGAAAGGAAAAAATCAATTGGGCCAATGATAGGCGAAGAAATGCGTCAAAACAGAGTCTTAAAAGAAGATGAAATAGACTCTGAAGAAGATGATGGAAAAACGTTTGCACTTCCCATGTTAGGAGAAGATATACGAAAAAGCAAAAATGCTAAAGAGGCACGTGATAAAGTGGGGAAAGGTAAAGAATCGAAAAGAAAATCATTATTGGGAGAAAGCGCACGGCAGGATGCCAGGGATAAATCTGAAAGAGAATCGAAAAGAGATGAAAGGAGAAAATCAATAGGGCCAATGATAGGCGAAAAAATGCGTCAAAAAAGAGTCTTAAAAGAAGATGAAATAGACTCTGAAGAAGATGATGGAAAAACGTTTGCACTTCCCATGTTAGGAGAAGATATACGAAAAAGCAAAAATGCTAAAGAGGCACGTGATAAAGTGGGGAAAGATAAAGAATCGAAAAGAAAATCATTATTGGGAGAAAGCGCACGAATGGATGCCAGGGATAAATCTGATGAAAGGGAATCGAAAATAGATGAAAGGAAAAAATCAATTGGGCCAATGATAGGCGAAGAAATGCGTCAAAACAGAGTCTTAAAAGAAGATGAAATAGACTCTGAAGAAGATGATGGAAAAACGTTTGCACTTCCCATGTTAGGAGAAGATATACGAAAAAGCAAAAATGCTAAAGAGGCACGTGATAAAGTGGGGAAAGATAAAGAATCGAAAAGAAAATCATTATTGGGAGAAAGCGCACGAAAGGATGCCAGGGATAAATCTGATGAAAGGGAATCGAAAATAGATGAAAGGAAAAAATCAATTGGGCCAATGATAGGCGAAGAAATGCGTCAAAACAGAGTCTTAAAAGAAGATGAAATAGACTCTGAAGAAGATGATGGAAAAACGTTTGCACTTCCCATGTTAGGAGAAGATATACGAAAAAGCAAAAATGCTAAAGAGGCACGTGATAAAGTGGGGAAAGATAAAGAATCGAAAAGAAAATCATTATTGGGAGAAAGCGCACGAATGGATGCCAGGGATAAATCTGATGAAAGGGAATCGAAAAGAGATGAAAGGAAAAAATCAATTGGGCCAATGATAGGCGAAGAAATGCGTCAAAACAGAGTCTTAAAAGAAGATGAAATAGACTCTGAAGAAGATGATGGAAAAACGTTTGCACTTCCCATGTTAGGAGAAGATATACGAAAAAGCAAAAATGCTAAAGAGGCACGTGATAAAGTGGGGAAAGATAAAGAATCGAAAAGAAAATCATTATTGGGAGAAAGCGCACGAAAGGATGCCAGGGATAAATCTGATGAAAGGGAATCGAAAAGAGATGAAAGGAAAAAAACAATTGGGCCAATGATAGGCGAAGAAATGCGTCAAAACAGAGTCTTAAAAGAAGATGATATAGACTCTGAGGAAGGTGATGGAAAAAAGTTTGTATTTCCTATGCTAGGTGATAATATACGAAAAAGTCGAATTGATAAAGAAGCACGCGAGAAAACGGAAAAAGAGAAAGATGAAGAAACGGATGGGAAATCACTGTTAGGTGAAGACCTACGCAAGAATGCTAAAGATAAATCTGGAGAAAGGGAATATAGAAGAGAGGAGAGGAGAAAATCCATAGCGACAATGATAGGAGCGGAAATTCGTGAAAGCAAAACTGTAAAAGACGATGATGAATCTCAGCAAGATAGTCGAAGAAAATCTCTACCAACGATGTTAGGTGAAGATATACGAAAAAGCAAAAATGATAAGATGGCGCGAGATAAAATGGAAAGAGAAAAAGGTGAAGAAATGAAAGGAAATACACTGTTGGGTGAAGACGCACGGAAGGGTGCCAGGGACAAATCTGGAGAAAGGGAATATAGAAGAGATGAAAAGGGAAAATCCATAGCGACAATGATAGGTGCGGAAATTCGTGAAAGCAAAACTGTAAAAGACGATAATGAATCTCAGCAAGATAGTCGAAGAAAATCTCTACCAACGATGTTAGGTGAAGATGTACGAAAAAGCAAAAATGATAAGATGGCGCGAGATAAAATGGAAAGAGAAAAAGGTGAAGAAATGAAAGGAAATACACTGTTGGGTGAAGACGCACGGAAGGGTGCCAGGGACAAATCTGGAGAAAGGGAATATAGAAGAGATAAAAAGGGAAAATCCATAGCGACAATGATAGGTGCGGAAATTCGTGAAAGCAAAACTGTAAAAGGCGAAGATGAATCTCAGCAAGAAAGTCGAAGAAAATCTCTACTAATGATGTTAGGTGAAGATATACGAAAAAGTAGAATTGATAAAGAGGCACGCGAGAAAATGGAAACAGAGAAAGATGAAGAAACGGATGGGAAATCACTGTTAGGTGAAGACATACGCAAGAATGCTAAAGATAAATCTGGAGAAAGGGAATATAGAAGAGAGGAGAGGAGAAAATCCATAGCGACAATGATAGGTGCGGAAATTCGTGAAAGAAAAACTGTGAAAGACGATGATGAATCTCAGCAAAATAGTCGAAGAAAATCTCTACCAACGATGTTAGGTGAAGATATACGAAAAAGCAAAAATGATAAGATGGCGCGAGATAAAGTGGAAAGAGAAAAAGGTGAAGAAATGAAAGGAAATACACTGTTGGGTGAAGACGCACGGAAGGGTGCCAGGGACAAATCTGAAGAAAGGGAATATAGTAGAGATGAGAGGAGAAAATCCATAGCGACAATGTTAGGTGCGGAAATTCGTGAAAGCAAATCTGTGAAAGACGATGATGAATCTCAGCAAGATAGTCGAAGAAAATCTCTACCAACGATGTTAGGTGAAGATGTACGAAAAAGCAAAACTGATAAGTTGGCGCGAGAGAAAGTGAAAAGAGATAAAGGTGAAGAAAGGAAAAGAAAAACACTGTTGGGTGAAGACGCACGGAAAGATGCCAGGGACAAATCTGGAGAAAGAGAATATAGGAGAGAAGAGAGAGTAAAATCCATAGCACCCATGATTGGTGAGGAAATACGTCAAAGCAGAGCTGTGAAAGTGGATGATAACGAGTCCGAGCTGGATGGAGGAGCAAAAATAGTGCTTCCCATTTTAGGAGAAGATATACGAAAACGCAAAAATGATAAAGAGACACGCGATAAAGTGGGGAAAGGTAAAGAAACAAAAAGAAAATCATTATTGGGAGAAAGTACACGTAAGGATACCAGGGATAAATCTAATGAAAGGGAATCAAAAAGAGAGGAAATAAGAAAATCAATTGCACCAATGATAGGTGCAGAAATGCGTCAAAGCAGAGATTTAAAAGAAGATGAAATAGGCTCTCAGCAAGATGAAAAAAAGTCAGTTCTTCCCATGTTAGGAAAAGATATACGAAAAAGCATTTATGATAAAGAGACGCTAGATAACGTGGAAGGTGGGAAAACTAAAGGGAAAACTATATTGGGTGACGATGCAAGAGAACATGCCAGGAATAAATCTGATGAAAGGGAATCAAAAAGAGATGAGAGGAGAAAATCCATCGCTCCGATGATTGGTGAGGAAATACGCCAAAGTAGAGAAGTGAAGGACGATGAAGACAATGATTACGAACATAGAGACAGAAGAAAATCGGTTCTTCCCATGTTGGGAGAAGATATACGTCACAGCAAAGATGAAGAAAAGGAATACAGACGTGATGAGAGGAGGAAGTCTGTTTTGTTAAGAGATGTACGGCCAGATAAAGATGAATCGTCATTGCGAGGAAATGAGGAAATTGCTAAAAGTAATGAAAGTAAAGGTAAATCTCTTTTAGGTGAAGTCGCTCGGAAGGATGCTGAGGAAAAATCTGGAGAACGGGAATATAGACGTGATGAGAGAAGAAAATCCATCGCTCCGATGATTGGTGAGGAAATACGCCAAAGTAGAGAAGTGAAAGACGATGAAGACAATGATTACGAGCATAGAGACAGAAGAAAATCGGTTCTTCCCTTGTTGGGTGAAGATATACGTCACAGCAAATNGGGAGAAGATATACGTCACAGCAAAGATGAAGAAAAGGAATACAGACGTGATGAGAGGAGGAAGTCTGTTTTGTTAAGAGATGTACGGCCAGATAAAGATGAATCGTCATTGCGAGGAAATGAGGAAATTGCTAAAAGTAATGAAAGTAAAGGTAAATCTCTTTTAGGTGAAGTCGCTCGGAAGGATGCTGAGGAAAAATCTGGAGAACGGGAATATAGACGTGATGAGAGAAGAAAATCCATCGCTCCGATGATTGGTAAGGAAATACGTCAAAGTAGAGAAGTGAAGGATGATGAAGACAATGATTACGAGCATAGAGACAGAAGAAAATCGGTTCTTCCCTTGTTGGGTGAAAATATACGTCACAGCAAAGATGAGGAAAAGGAATACAGACGTGATGAGAGGAGGAAGTCTGTTTTGTTAAGAGATGTACGGCCAGATAAAGATGAATCGTCATTGCGAGGAAATGAGGAAAATGCGAAAAGTAATGAAAGTAAAGGTAAATCTCTTTTAGGTGAAGTTGCTCGGAAGGACGCTGAGGAAAAATCTGCAGACAGGGAATATAGACGTGATGAGAGAAGAAAATCCATTGCTCCGATGATTGGTAAGGAAGTACGTCAAAGTAGAGAAGTGAGGGATGATGAAGACAATGATTACGAGCGTAGAGACAGAAGAAAATCGGTTCTTCCCATGTTGGGTGAAGATATACGTCACAGCAAAGATGAGGAAAAAGAATACAGGCGCGATGTGAGGAGAAAGTCGGTTTTGCTTAGAGATGTACGTCAAGACATGAATAAAGCGTCATTGCAAGAAAAAGTGGGAAAAGAGAAAAGGGATGAAATCAAGTTAACTTTGCGTGAAGGAGTTCGGAAGGAAGCACTTGAGAATGGTGATGATAAGGAAAATGAAAAAGATGAATTCAGGAAATCTATTGCTGCAATGATAGGTGAATCTGTCAGTCAAAGCATAGCTGTAAAAGTAAATAATGAAGATATAAAATTGAGGGATGAAAAAAGTAAATCTGTTCATCCAAGGCCAAGTGAGCCTTTGGCACAAAGGAAAGACGTTAAAATAGTTCGTGGTAATGAAGAGAATGCTATAAAAGGTAAACCATCCTTACACGAAGACGTACGAAAGGTAGCAAAGGAGAAAGACTATGAAAATGATCTTGAGAAAGGTGAATTGAGGAAATCTATTGCAACAATGTTAGGTGAATCAGTGAGTCAAAGCATCGCTTTGAAAGTAAAGAATGAAAATATGGAACACAAGAGGGAAGAGAGTAGGAAGTCTGCTTATGCAAAAGTAGAGGAGAAAATGGGACAATTCAAAGATGATAAGGTAGCTCATGAAAAGGAGAAGGGAAAGAAAGGAAAATCACCCATACGTGAAGTAGTAGGAAAAGAAACGAAAATAAAAGCGGATGAGAGGAATTTTGAGAAAGGTGAATTAAGGAAATCTATTGCAACAATGTTAGGTGAATCAGTGAGTCAAAGCATGGCTTTGAAAGTAAAGAATGAAAATATGGAACACAAGAGGGATGAGAGTAGGAAGTCTGCTTATGCAAAAGTAGGGGAGAAAATGGGACAAATCAAAGATGATAAGGTAGCTCATGAAAAGGAGAAGGGAAAGAAAGGAAAATCACCCATACGTGAAGTAGTAGGAAAAGAAGCGAAAATAAAATTGGATGAGAAGAATCTTGAGAAAGGTGAATTAAGGAAATCTATTGCAACAATGTTAGGTGAATCAGTGAGTCAAAGCATGGCTTTGAAAGTAAAGAATGAAAATATGGAACACAAGAGGGATGAGAGTAGGAAGTCTGCTTATGCAAAAGTAGGGGAGAAAATGGGACAAATCAGAGATGATAAGGTAGCTCATGAAAAGGAGAAGGGAAAGAAAGGACAATCACCCATACGTGAAGTAGTAGGAAAAGAAGCGAAAATAAAAGCGGATGAGAGGAATCTTGAGAAAGGTGAATTAGGGAAATCTATTGCCACAATGATAGGTGAATCAGTGAGTCAAAGTATGGCTTTGAAAGTAAAGAATGTATATATGGAACACAAGAGGGATGAGAGTAGGAAGTCTGCTTATGCAAAAGTAGGGGAGAAAATGGGACAAATCAAAGATGATAAGGTAGCTCATGAAAAGGAGAAGGGAAAGAAAGGAAAATCACCCATACGTGAAGTATCAGGAAAGGAAACGAAAGAGAAAGTAGATGAAAAGGATCTTGGGAAAGACGAATTGAGAAAATCTTTTGCAGCAGTGGTAGGTGAATCAGTGAGTCAAAATGTACCCGAATATGTGAAGGATGAAGACATGGAAAGAAGGAGGGGTACGAAAAGTAAATCTGTTCATCTGAGACCAGGAGAGAGTTTGGGACAAATCAAAGATGAAAAGCAAGTTCGTCGTAAGGAGGATAAAGGTAAAAAAAATTGATGAAACGAAGGGAAAATTACCCTTACCTGAAGGTAGAGGAAAGGAAGCGAAGGAGAGAGTTGATGAAAAAGATTATGTGAAACATGAGTTGAGGAGTTCTATAGCAACAATGATTGGAGAATCAGTAAGTAAAAGCATAGCTTTAAATGACGATGATATGGAACACATGCGGGATGAAAGGCGGAAGTCTGTATTGTTAAGGGAAAATGTGCGTCAAAGTAAACTTGAAAATTTATCCAGGGATAAAGATGGAAAAGGAAAGACAGGGAATGGCAAGCGTGGAAGTGAAGGAGAAAAATGAAGGAAAAGAACATAGAAGGGATGAGAGGAAGAAGTCAATATCACCAATGATAGGCGAAGCTGCGCGAGAAAGCATGAAAGTTAAAGATGATGACAATGAGGTGAGGAGAGATGATAGAAGAAAATCTGTTCTCCCAATGATGGGTGAAAGTTTGCGTCAGAACAAAGATGAGAAGACTGTGCTAAATAAAGAGAAAAAAGTACATGATGAAGAGGAAAGCAGGGAGAGACCTGAGTCGGGGGAAAGTTCACGTAAAGGTGGAAAGGGGTAATGTTCAGATTGTGCTTAGGAACGTTTAGAATTCTGTTTTGGATATTTGGTCGCATGCATTATTTATATTGAGATGATAGTATTTTTAAAAAGAATCTTACGGTTTAAAGGGTTTTATTCAAGTTTTACTATATATTGTTTTCCTAATTACAATGTCGAAATACTATCATCATTAAAATGTAGAATTTGTGAATGGAGAAAGTCTCTGCTGAAAGGATGTATTTGCGGCCAAGCCTTAACGCTCGAAGACGAAAATTTAGAAGAATGTCCTAAGAAGTCAAAAGAAAGTGTCTCATGAGAACTATTTTGGGAGCTTTCTTCCTGTTATGTAACGTGAATGTGAATTTCGAACTGTCATGAAGATATTTGACCGTAATAAGACACTTCCTATTATGACATTGGTAGGTTGATCTCATGACCTGGTACGTGCTTTTTATTAGTTCTTCAGTTTTGGATTTGAATTACGTGTTTTCTTAATTCCATGACTTTGGGGGAGTTTATTAATCTGTTTTTCTCTCTCTTCCTATGGAGGGTTAATGAAGCTTAAAGGACAATTTTAATATTATATGGTTGAAGTTTAACTTCAGTTAAATACTTCCTATTTCATCAATTATCATAATTTCATATAGAACTATAGTGCACCCCTGAATTTTCTTCTACGTATTTCAAGATCTCGTACGCTGGATAGATAAATAAAATAAGTGAATTAGAGAGCGTAATCTGAAGACATTACTATAATTAATAATTGTTGTATTTATTTCTCAGTCATGAGTAAGGGTCTATTAAACATTGTAAAATGAATAAGCGAATTAAAATTTATAAACGCACCCCTCAATTTATCGTACATCATATAAAAGAGTAAATGTAATCCTAGTTCAGTATGTATTCTTTATGGACTTTTGTTGTTTCGGGAATTAGAAATTATCTCTAATCAAATTAAATTTTCTTAACATACGGTATGAGATGTTATGTGTGCCTTCCTAAAGATTTTGTGTGAAATAATGTGGAAAATGATGATTCCTTCCATCGAATACATACAACATGTGTATTCTTCAACAGTATTTTCTTATATTTCTATTAAATATTTCTAGAAATTACTTCCATTTAGTCTGTACTGAGGCATAATACGTTCGCTTTGTTTGGTTTTGGTATGTTTTTTATCAAATACATCTCCGTAGACGCACTTTGAAGAGAAATGTGTATGGTTGAGTAAACATACGCATTTTAACCACTTTTCTGTGTTGTTTATCGACTAATTGAATTAAATATTCTGAAGAAATACAGTGTATTCATGTTACGTCAATAGAAGCTCTATACTTATGTAAAAACGACTTCTTCTGTAATTTTACTTGTTTTTCAAATATTCAATTAATCGGTGTATTTTATGAATAAAATTTGATAGTCCTGTACGTGTATTGCGGTACAAGCTCTGTAAATTTCCTAATTTTACGTAATAGAAATATATTCTTTTGGTGGTGTTTGAATGATTGTTTTTGTTGTGGGTGATCTATATACCTACTTGAATTTCTTTATTCTACAGCTCTTATCCAAAATACAAGTATTCCATGTACCTTGTTAATCATTAAGTCAGCTACCTAATAAACTTAATGTATAATCAGTCATATAACGTTCATTTATCTGAGATTAAATAAAATGAGATCAACATTTATTCAGATAATGAATAAAAACATTGAATCCTGTGAGCACGAAATGTAGTTATTATTATTGTAATGTATGTCTTAGGTGCAATATGTTGATCTCATTTTATTTCTTCGAAATTCAATGCTTATATCTGATATGCAGATCATATTTTCTGTCTAGTTTTCCTTGAACTAATGTAAAACATCAACCCTTTTTGTAGCTTACTTAGAAATATATACTAATATATTCACATTATTTAATATGAAAAATATCTATAAATCTTTTTTATAGTTATTCTTGAGGATTTGGTCGTATATTAGTAATGAATATAAATTATTACATACCAACGTTTTGTCTTTTTTCTAGAGAGCCCTAAGGACTGGTGCTTAAATAAAAATGACACACTTTTAGCTGAGTACACGAAGGTTTGTTCACGTGAATTTTTTGACTCATGAACAATTATTCTTTGTAAAACGCCATTGATGTATATATTAAAAATTACAAATCAAAATTCGAAAAAAACATGTCCTTGACAGAACCGTCTTACAGAACATGTGACTCGGTCTCGTCGTTCTGTGACTAACACAACTGCTAAATAAAAATCTTTATAGCATTCCGAGAAGTATTGTTTTACACGGACCATGCCTGGAAAACACGTGTGACGAAATCCGAAGCTCTAAGCCTGTTAAGTATGGTTACTGCACTCCCCGGCACAATCTTAAAAAATAAATGTAGAAATCTAGTTAAAATAAAAAAAATCTTTATTCCTATTTTCTCCTCTATCACGAAGGAGTGTGTTCGAGTTTATAAGAAGGTACACACAGTTGAATTTCAAAAATTTTCAGTTTTTCTCTTTCGTACTCTTTAAAAAGGTCGTGGCGGAACATAAATTCCGACCAATAATCTTCTACGTGGTTGACAGGTGATTTACATACTACAAGAAGTACAAAATCCATATCGAATAATGAAGATTTAATTATACCACCCGAATTGATAAAGATAAATAGAATGGACACCAAAATCTCCTCGTGGGTTTATTGAGATTACAATTTTTGGGTTTAGTGTATAGCTTATCTTTATGTATGTTTTTAAAAAGAGAAATGCATGGAATTTTTATGGTCACACGGCATGTCCTGTGACTTAAACTTTTTACGTAAAAACAACTGAACGACTAGAAACGAAGTGTTAACAGTAGTTTTCCTTAGTAGCTCGGAATAGGATCTACATTAGGTCTTACTAGATCTGCACTGGGTTCCCTGCTCGCAACTATAAAGCAAAACATTTTCAATGAAATTACATGAAGATGAGTTACAATAGTTGCAAATAAGGAAAGAAAATACCAAAAAGTAGACCAAAAATTATAGTGTTCAAGATAATACCGCGAGGAGAAAGATGAATCCTTGATATATTTCTGCTAATTTTAAACATCTCTCGGGTACTAAAGAATGTTATTGCAAAGAGAGCAGTTGTCCCATATTTATTTTCTCTAGCTTACATGAATGTTCACGGCCCCTCCGTGGCTACAATTTTAGCGTGCTCGCTTACGTTTCAATTCACGGCGGGGCCTGAAAAAATTGTAACTTTTTACAACACAATTCACAAATGCCAGTTCATATACTGTGACTACTGAAAAGCGAGCCCTCCTTCCTCTGTCCAGCACCTCCTAGAATCAATAACTATCAAACTACCAACTCCCACTAACCCCTTCACGTGGGCCACGTTGCTGGTAAACCCAGCTAAGGAGCTCACCTACTAACCTTAGCCGTACCACCCACCTCGCTCCATGTAGATAAGCTTCAATGTCTCACTATATTTCCCATTTACAAACACTACAAATGAATACTTTCTGATTCTCCTTTCGTCTGTCGGGAATTGTTACAGGAAAATACATATAATTGTTGTAGAAGAGAATCATTAGCCGAAATCACTCGACGCGATTACTCGATGGGAACATATTCTGCTACAGATTTTTTAAAAAATCAGACCCAAGGATTCCTCTTTCCTCATACTATCAAAATTTCTGACTTCTCATTACTATTTATTTATGTGATGTCTTATGTTACGTTGTGCATGTAGCAAGCAATAGCATTCCTACACCTAATGAGTCCCGGTGCTGAATATTTTTGGAAGATCCCGCGTACAACAATATTTAAAACTACGTAAAAATATTTTGAAATTTAAATTTAGTTCTATTTATTTATGAGCTCACACATGATTTATTTTGCGATTATGAAATATCTAGAGAATAGTTACATTCGAATTTAGGTATTTATATTATTTTGGTAACACCTTTGGAGGTACCGTGCAGGATGAGGCCGTGACCTTACCGTCCCTGTCTATGCTTAAAGTCATGCAAATGTAACCTAAGAAAAGAATCAGGAACGGGAACGCACTGAGCTTATTAGTTCATTCTGAAATAGTAGCAGTAAATTAGTTTACTTTCCTCAACGTGGTCGTAGGTAGTTCGTTACTGCTGTATTGACTGTAAATTATTTACTTATTATTTTAATTTATCCAGTCTAACTGGCTTGATGTTGGTACAGGACTTGTGCAGCCAACGTGTACCTCACGTTATGTCTGCAGTACTTTCGGAATTCTTTAAAGTATCGCCAACATCGGCCATCAATTCAATTCACTTGTCCTTGTGGAGCTATTCTGTTCTTTGTCCATCGAGCATATGGAGCGAATGTTGCCTTGTGTCGTTGTTTGTGTTAATTACTTGTAGTTTTTGCACCAAACAGTCGCTTTTCTGACTACTATTCATATTCATGCTGATATTATATGTTAGTAGAGGTTGGCAAATCGTGTTAGGCAGCCATGTTGCATTATTTTTGATAAAGTTACATGACTTGGAGTATAGCTACGCTTTTGGTGTCGAGATTCCAGCCATCAGGCTGGCTCTTCCACAGGATTTGGGTAATGAAATTGGGAAGGGGAGTTATTGAGTCACTAGAGAATGTGCTGAGTGATAATAAGCACCGGTTGAGTTTTAAAAAAATGTACTGTAAAATGTTTTTAAAAAATGTACCGTGGGAACCAAATTTAAAATTGAATGAACATTTTTCGAATTCAACTACTGTCTACGGGGTTGATTATGCGTGCAGCTTTTGGTTGAAAATTGCATTGATCAAGAATACTCTGAACATTGCATTTAGTATATGTAATTAGCTGAATGAACTGGCGTTACCCGGAGTATGAATTCGTTATTCAGTTGAGGACAATACTTCTATTAAACGCAATGTAGTGTGTCACTATCCATCAAATCGGCTCTAAAAACTATGTTATTTTTTCATATTAAGTATTTTCAAGCTAGTCCAAGGGGTACTAAAGATGAGGGATTGACTTAGACTACAACGCATTTTGAACAGTAATATTCCTGATATTTGAACGTCAAATGTGCAAACTTAATGAAGTATAAAAATTATGCTTTATGGCAGAAAAGAAGGTTGGGGTATGCTTTCGAAATCCGTTCAATCAATCTAATCAGACAACTTGAAGGTCATTCAATCAATCTAATCAGACAAGTACATTCTTCTGATATGGAGAGATATTTTCGAATATTTCAGATACTACGAAACGGTATACATTATTTCCGTTATCTTGTTTGGATATATAGAGCAACATTACAATAGAACAGTTTCGCAATGTATTCTTTCGAGTTCAACTAGCCAATTTCTAAGAAAAGAATGATGAGAAGAGTATTCTAATCTGATGCCTGTCCAAAAAGGCCGATCCCCCTGAAAAATCAAAATTTCACCTCATTAATATGCATTTTCAGATATTTTTGTATGAGCGTTACTATATGGAAAACATAAGCTAATGTTGTGTAAAATACTATTTTAAATAATATGAGTAAGTACAAACGTTAACCCACATGTAGCGTAAAGTTATGTTTATGCTCAAAGTAAAATATTTTGAATAATTATAAGTAAAAATTATTGACGCTGTATAATTCAAATTTTGTCTCAAACGCCTGGAGGTTAAAAGTATTATTTGTCTAGTCACTCTAATCATTGATGTCCAGAAGCATAAACACATAATTGTTATAAATTAGGTGTTCACAGTTGGTTTAAAAATGAAAAACAGATTCTTAAGTCTTTTGTTGAAATTGTATAATCTTTGCGGAATTTCTCATTCTTATATTCATAAAATCTTTTTCCAAGAAATCGGCAATTTAATCAGTGAAATTTTTCATCGCAGTTTCGTGGTTGAATTTATTTTTGTTCCTCGTTTATGGTCATGTGTGATAGCGTTTTCGTTTGCATTTCCACATTTCTTGGAGCTGTGCAGGTAAGTTTCTAGTGTAGAGAATGAGGTTAGGATTCGCCAACTTCTTTATTCTTTTATTTTTTCCTCATGTTTGGGTGAGAGGGCTTGGGAAATCCAACAATACCCCCGAGTTTGCGTATCCCAGAGGACTATAAGGAAGAGATAGCGCGGGTTGGGGTATTGATTCATACATTCCAAAACGTCGGCACGTGTTGAGTTCTTTATATGAGAGAGAAGCTGCATGGAGGTACCGCCATCTGATAGGGTCCGCTGAAACATCACTCACCAGTATGCCGGGAACAGTCAATGCTAGTCATATTGGTCTTCTTGCCGTGGAATTGGAAAGTTAGGTTATGTGTTAGGATGGATTAAAGTTGTCTGACTACTTGATTCATCCAAAATTGATAAAAAACGCTTTCCTCCACTTATTTTAACATTTGCGCTTATTCATTATATCTAATTTCATCTGCCGTCGATGTGAGTCGGTCCACGTCCTGACGGTGGAATACAGAGAAGACTCTCAAGTATTTCTTTTCTTTTCTTTGTCTTTTCTCCTATTTTCCTAGTTTTTCACTTTTATCTTCTCTACTGGCCTCCTCTATGTGCTGTATGCTCACCCATGTGTTTGCCGTGCATGGCGACCCGTGTCTAAGGGAGTGGGTGTCCTGGCGAGTGGAGGGCAACCCTAGGAGGATTTGTTTGTATGTGTCATCCAAAACGCTTGCTTTGACCTCGGCCTCTTCTAGACTAACTCGGAGGCTAACCCACCCCGAACACTCGGTTCGGACTAGGTCTTCGACTGAACTCCAGGATGAGGGGTAGCGCGCAGGGGGTCCTTCTCGTTGGTCGGCGGCGTTGATGCAAGCCCTGCTCAAAAAACCCTGCGTGTCCCCGCTTTGTTTCCGTGTCAACCCTGGCACTCCAGTTCCCTTGTGATGAAACAAACTCCATTCCCTGGGGATGAAACAAACTCCATTCGCATGGCGAAGAACACAAACCTGCCCTCTTCCTCTATGTAGAGGGGATTAGCAGGAGATACTGTTGATCTCAACAGTTTCTTTTGCAAGGATAGTGACATGCCGACAAAACCTCGCTTCCTTTTGCAGTTTTGCAAGAAGTTTGCAAGAAGACAACAGTTTTAAGTCTGTGCATACCTGTCGTCTTTCTAAGGCGATCGATGAGACTTTTGGAAACCTGCAGTCTGTCGTGCGCCAGCGGAATGGTGACATTCTGTTGGAGGCGCGTACAGACAAGCAGATAGAGCTCATTTTGGCTTTAAAGGAAATTGTAAGTCTTAAAATCAAGACATCTACTCAACCCAGCCTGAAAATATGCAAAGGAGTCGTCAACCACGAAGACATAAATTTGATGAAGAAAGCTTTTTTTGAGTTCAAAGGCGTTGTAAATATTCATAGGATTAAGAGGAAGGTGCAGGGAAAGTTCGTCCCTACCTCCACATTGGTCCGATCTCTCCCTACCTCCACAACTCGATCGTACATCTCTTCCAGAGTGCATCTCTTGCTGCTTTTATACCTTGCGTGTTCGTCAATATGCGCTGAACCCTTTGTGGAGCTAGAAGTGCCACAGGTTCCGTTACACATTCGATCGATGCAAATCGTCCGGCGCTGTTTGCATGACTTGCGGTCAGTCATCACTCCAGCCGTCACCTTGCTCGTCGCCTCCATGCTGTGTCAATTGTAAAGGGAGTCATCCCTCCAATTCAAACGCATGCACGAAGTATTTGATGGAGAAAGAGATCCAAAGGATTCCATTTACGGATAAAGTCTCTTTCCCTGAGGCTAGGCGCCGCCACCTGATTAAACATCCGGTCAGCATGATTAAAAGGTTTGCGTCAGCAACAAACTCTCCGAAATGACCTACAGCCTCCTTTGGGTGTCAGGTGGATTTCGAAGAAGTGCACAAACCAGGCATGTGACTCTGGAAACCAGGTATGTTTAAATGACCATTCCGGCTTCCAGAGAACTTCTGGGGTGTAAGATAATTATACAAACGAAGTATAAATTTACTCAGCCAAAATCAACATCTGTCTCAACCTTACTGCCACTACCACCCAGCAACCGAAGTCTGCCGATAAACGATCCCCCCGCAGTCCATATCGGAGTCCTCCTCGGCAGAGAACTAACTCCAAAGTCCCGAAGAGCTGTCTCTTTAAAGTCAGTGTCATATGTATGTTGTATGCTCAACTTCCCGTAGTCACCAAAATATCTCTCTCCGAGAAGCGATCATAATGGACCGTAAATGTCCAAAACTGATCATTCCAGCAGTGATCACAGCGACTCTCCCGGGGAAGGGAGAACAGCAAATTCGGACTTTATTGTTGTCGAAAGAAAGAAACCCGGACGTTGAAAAGACGAGCGAATGAACATCAAAGCATGTCTCTTCTTTCTTGGGATTTGAATGGCACCCATGTCCTTTCAGATGACCTTAAGCTCTAACTGTCCCATCGCGCTTCTAAATTAGTTTGACTTCAGGCAACGCATCTCTTACCAAAACACTTTTTTTCTCTCGTGGCTATACCTGTTATAGGACGGACTTATAAGATGGCCTTCGTGCACACAGTGGCGTCGCTGTGCTCGTAGAGACTTCAATCTTTCAGAAAGAAGTCTCTATAACAAGCGTCTTTTAGACCGTATGTATGACGGTGATCCTACCATCCCTTACATTTACATGTAATATTTATATCCCCCCTGAGCAGTCATTCATGAAAAAAGATCTTGCCGGACTGATGGACCAGTTGCCTTCCCCATTTCTCATCGTCGGGAACATTGTCGGTCATAATGTAAATGGACAGCTTAAAACTTCACTTGAACTCATTGCTGAGGAACTTGCATCGCACTACGAAAGAGTCTCTAACTCCTTCGTTTTTTCTCCATCGTTTCTCCAACAGAAAGCTCGTGCGAAAAAGTATTTCTTGAATTTTTCCAGTTGCAGAGAAGAGGAATATTACATTCCTTTCTCAATGAAGAGATAACCTCAGCCCTTGCGTCTTGGAAAGGTACAGCTCCTGGTCCTAATGAAATGCATAACGCGATGCTAAAACATTTTCTAGAGATATGCATGAAATTCCTACTGAACGTATATAACTGTTTTTGGAATGAGCATAGCGTCCCTGCTCAATGGCGTGAATCCATAATTATTCCACTTCCGAAGGAGGGAAAAGATCGTTCTAATCCGTCGCGCTTTCGACCGGTTTCCCTGACTAGCTGCGTTTGAAAATTGTTAGAAAAAATGATTAATAGTCGCCTTGTTTGGTTTCTGGAATCGCAAAACCTTCTGACCAATATCCAATGTGGTTTCAGAAAACAGCGGTTAACGCTAGACCACCTTGTTGCGTTGTCATTCACCATCTCATCAGCGTTTGTATTAAGGGAACACCTTGTGGCTATCTTCTTTGACCTGGAAAAGGCTTATGACACAACCTGGAGGTACGGAATCCTCTGCACATTGCACTCGTGGGGATTCCGCGGTTGTCTTCCTCTGTTCCTGGAGAGCTTCCTGTCTCAACGGTATTTCCGCGTTCGCCTCGGTACTCATTTGTCATCAATAATACTTTGGAAAATGGTTTCCCACAGAGCTTTGCCATCTGTTGTTCGTCCAGCAGCTTCTCGGTCATCGAGGGGCAAATGCAATTGATTTTAAACAGTTTTTAAACGAGTGGAGCATGTCTATCGGCTTTACCTTTTATGTATCCAAGTCATGCTGCATGCATTTCTGTGGGATATACAATGTTCATAATGATCCAGATCCTTTTCTTGGGGGTCAGCGTCTTACTATCGTTGACTGTGCAAATTTTCTGAGTCTCACATTCGACAGCACACTAACTTGGCGAGAACTCATACGAAAACTACAATCCCGTAATTCATCTCTGAATCTCCTTCGCTGCCTAAGCACATCATCAAGGGGTGCAGACCGAACATGCCTTCTTCGTTTGTATAGAAGTCTTGTTCGGTCTGTATTAGATTATGGCAGTATTGTGTACGCCTCCGCATCACCGTCGACACTCAGACCCCTTAACAATATCCATCATGCAGGAGTTTGCATTGCATCTGATGCCTTCCGCACCTGCCAAATAGAATGCTTACTAGTAGACGCTGGCGAACCATCTCTTGACAGATGTCGTGATATCTTACTTGGATCTTACGGAGTGAAACTGATGCGGGTTTCAGATCACCCTGCCCGCCATGGCGTTCCCCCAAATTTTGTTCATGTTACACTGCAAAACCAGCGGGTGTCCACTTTAAACATCTGATGGAAGAAAATGACATCATACTACCTCCTCAAGTGAAATACCCACACTCTCTCACCATGGTCCTTCGTGCAACCAACGATCGACTTTCGGCTATACCAACTTTCAAAGCAGGACACTCCTGCTGCTGTGTACTAGCAGCACTTCGGAGAACAGAACGCTTTGTAATAGGATCATATGCTTATATACACTGATGGCTTATCGATAAATGAGTCCGTTGGTGCTGCTTTCCACTGCCATAGTGCCACCCATTCTTTTCGCCTTCATTCCTTTTGCAGCGTGTACACTGAGGAGAAATATGCAATCCTTGAGGCGCTGAAGTACCTTCAATGCGGCGTGTGGTTTTATGCAGTGACTCTATTATTGCTCTGTGGTCAGTGTCTTCACTGTGCACTTCTGATATCCTTATACTGATTATTCAGAGTCTAATAAGTCGTCTAGTAGTTCAAAATTTTGAAATAGTGCTTTGTTGGGTTCCTGGACACGTGGGTATTATGGTTAATGAAGAAACTGATGAGGCAGCGAAGCGGGGAACACAGAAGGCAGTCCATGAAATTTCAACGATACTTTCGTCAGATTCAAAGCTTGCCATATGATCGTCTATTCTTAAGACATGGCACACGGAATGGCAAAATTGCGTCTTCAAGCTGATGAAAGTAAAAAACTCTGTTAAGACCTCGTCGCCTTCATCCCGTGCGAACAGACGTGCAGAAGTAATGCTTACACGTCTTCAAATTGGCCATCTTACCCATTGCATTGTAATTACTATCTTACTGATGATGATTTCTTACGCGGTGAACCTCCCCCCATCTGCGAGACTTGCAACACAACACTTACGGTGGAACACTTTCCTTTGTCTCCAATATAGTACCAACCGACGGAGATACAATCTACCCACGAGTTTGGACGTTATGCTTGGGCAAAATGAACCGATTTTGATTCGCTTCTTTAATTCCTGCAGGAATGTGAACTTTGGCACATAATTTGATATTTATTTGTATGTCATTACTCAAATCCGTAGACGAAGTTCTTGGGAAGGTTTGGATTTAAGTCCTTTTTAATTTTTCCTTTTCTTTAAATATATATTTTTTCTCTCTCTCTCTCTCTCTCTCTAAATTCACATCTTTATTTGTTTGGGTTTTTAGAGTGTTTCATGAAGCTGTTCTTTCTTTTCCTGTCTTTTTATGTTTGGACTTTTTTTAGCGAGTATGGTCGAGTATTTCGGCGAGACCCACACACGGGGGGAGTCGTGTTGGCTCTCCTTAGTGAGTAACAGCATCTTCCCTACCTGTACAAAAATGTTAGGGCTCTAATGACCTTGATGTTGGCGAGCCGTAAAGCCACACCAAAAAAAATCTAATTTAATTTTACTTTCTCATGAGAAACCGACGTAAATAAAGGGCGGTCTTTTTGATCACCCTATGTGCCTCTTAGATGATGACTCGCGCTCAGAAGATCTACCTTGGAATTTTGTTTGACTTGTTTTCTCTCTACGTATAAAGAACTCTAGGCACGTCATTGATACACTACTGTCATAGAGGAAGAATAGGAAGGTGAGATGAAGACATATCTCGGCAGTTATTGTTGTGTCATTGTTCCTCTAACAACCATCAGTTGGTTTGAGACTAAAAGAACGGCCCTTGAGTAGGTCACGTGTGATTATTACTTCCATTAAGATTGTTTCAATATGTTGTGTAAAACTAGTAACCCTCAAATGTTTGAAATTATCCAATTATTTAATATGTACTCTGCATTGATACGGTTTTTGAAAGCCATATCTAACCGTTCTTGGTTCTTCTCCTAATACGACATCTCATACGGCAATTCCTGATACTATCACAATATAATCAAACAGCGAAACCGATAATCAAGTGGGCGTTAGATTCACTTCTCAATCTTACATCGTGACCACGGTTATCACACTATCCAGCAGAGATTTCAGTAACACATTTAACATCAGCAGTTGCTGTGTATACGTGTAAACAAAGTGCGTGTAAATCTAATCGCAAATAAGTTATTTAAATATTTTCCTCTTTAGAAAATATATTATTTGGAAGAGAAGTAATTTGTTAATTTAGTTTAATTCAAAGTAATTAAACATTCGATTTAAAATATACTCATTGCTCGCTTGTTGATTACAATACTGATTTTATATTATCAAGTACATATTGTAGGTTAAATTGTGTGTTTTGTTACTGAAGAAAACTGAAGGAAATTTCTATAATATAAAACCTGAAAAATTTGTTAAGATAATTCACCTAAGTACAGAAATTGCATAAATCGTCTCTTACATCATCATTTTTGTTTGTTAGTGGCGGGTTAGTTACAAATATACGAGCAGAGTGGAGGATTATGTGAGTCAAGTCTATATCTGTTCTCAGTGACATCTACTAGCTGTCAGCAGCCTAATTGTAAAAAAAAATGCGAAAATGTTTTATGAATATTCTGTAAAAGTATATTGAGTCTTAAGCATAGCAAAAGGGAAAATCTTTCTGACAATGACCTATTGTTATTCCTATACACATTCATTGATACATCTCTAGATACACACATACACTGGCAGAATAATATAAATTATTGTTTTCTGATTTTCCTATTAGTTGTGTAATTTGTGAGATAGCGTAAGTACTTTGAAACGATCGTGTCAGTTCGTAAACGAATTAATTGACTACAAATTTAAATACTATAATCCTGTCTCTTGCAAAGATCTGTGTGTGTAAAACCTACAAGTTAAGTTTGCTTATTCGTGAGGATAATTTTAGTAATAATACTTGAAGATAAGACAATGTACAGCAGGTTTCACGACTAAGGAAAACCGTTATACTCGAAGTCTAATGATTTCGTTTTCTATCGTTCATATTCGTGTTAAGTGTAATTGTTAAATTCATTCTTTACCACGAATAATTGATAACCATTATTCATTCTTTTGTATTCCTCGCACACGTGAAAGATAGTATGAACGTAGAATAAGATGTTATAAAAATAAGACGCAGAAAATGTTTATTACAGGGAATTTTTTTTCGTAGAAATGCTCCTCTACTTGTACATGAAGTAAATATGCTCAACGAAGACAATGACTTGATATAAGATGTTTTAATAAATACGTAATTATAATGTGATTCGTGTACTAATTATAATGTGTACAAAGTGATTCGAACAATCCCGAATCATCCCGAGCAGTACTTACAGGGAAGTTGATGAAAGGCATTCTAGTAGAATAAATCGTCACAAACATGGCAAAAAGTACATTCAGAGGTGTCCAGTTATTCAGGATATAAAGTCAGGAGATCGGAATAAATTGTTGTGAATTTTCATATTAATTATAATAATAAATTTAAAAAAAATGTGAGTAAAACTGAGAAAATGGTGAGTTCCATCATGCAGTCCTTGAACTGAGACATACTTTCTTGAGATAGCCATTGCGTTTGGTGAAGAGCAAAGATACTTTTTTCGACTTCGCATCAGGAGGGAATGGCGTTACCAGCATCAATCCTTTTTACTCTCTGATATAGGTAGTATAGAGAAAGTACTGAAATTGCGCAAAATTTCGAAAGCGAAATTTTGATGGAAATATCCTTTTTGAGTGTCACTGATGCCGATATGTCTTTTTTAGCATGGCGTTCGTTAGTATGTCCATTTGTGCGAAGCTAAACTGCTGAGTCAATTTCATTCATATTTCATATATCAAATAATATTGACTTGCTATCGATGCACGCACTCCAAAATTTTTAAATATTTATAAAGGGAATACACAGATCAAAGTACATTAGGAAAATTTCTCAAAAACTGTTCGAAAACTTTTCTTTAAATTTTCTGTACATTGTTTGTTGGTATGTATTCCTCCAGCATAAGCGATATCTCAATTGAAAGTTTAGTTTAGACGTAGAAAAATAATATCTCAGCCGCACTTCCTTATTTCCACACAATTTCAAGAGAAATAAAAAGTATTTAGAGGTGTATGTGTACCTTGCAGAGGGAGAATACTCCTTTAGAAAACTAAAAGATATAATACTAATAAAATTAATAGAAGAAAGAATAACGCACTCCATACAAATTGCATGATCGCCTACAATGCAATTACATTCACATAACACTCATGCATTTCTGATTAAGACATCGCAAAACATCCTAAAATCAATGTTAAAAAATTGTTATAATTAAAATTACAAATTTAAGAAGAATTAAGATTGCTTAGAGTCCGAAGAAAGATATGAGAGAAAGATCTATTAATTAAGTATGCTAAGTGTTTTGTATTAACCGGGTAAATATCTTTTCTATAAAATGTATATTTTTAAGACACCTTTCAACTGATCGTCAGATAAAATTTTAATACGAGAAACTAAATAAAATGAAATAAACAAATTTTTGGTGACTTTTGGTTGCCATATTTTCTACCATCGTCCAGAAAGGTCGTACGATTTAATACAATTTATTTATTAGATCTGAAACAAATATACAGAACACTCCGTATCTAAACAAAGTCACTCCGGGTTCCTTTTCTTGACATATTCCTTTTCTTTACATCACTCATGCGTTGTATCTCGTTTCGAATTTTTGTAGTACGTTCTCCTCGTGATTTTGTGCTGGTGGTGTTTAAATTTTGACAGTATTCCACATTCTTTTAGTTTTATGATGTAAAAATCAACTTATCTTTTAAACTGGTGATAGATAGATGGTACCGAACCGACATTTGTCTAGAGTAGGTGAGGGAAACCCCTAGCTGAAAACCTTTCCTCATTAGGCCCAGCAGAGGCGAAGGCGCTGCCACTAGACCACCGCTGTCGGTCTATGTCTAAGATATCCAATTCCATCTAATTTCCCAACGCATTCATCACTTTCTTGACAGTGTCAGGTTGTTGGAGTAACCAACTCACCGACTCACAACTGTTACGATAGAAACCCCACACCTTGTAACGCTCTCCCATGAAGATGAGGTTGAAGATATTTTTAACACGATTCACATGGTAGGAATGTTAATTCACGCTTTTTCACAGGACGTTGCTGAGTTCCGACATGTGCGTTACTTTCGCATGAGTTTTAAATGTATATGCTAACTAACTTGCTCATGAGTTTTAAAGTGTCGTGACTTGAATTATAATTAACTATGTCATTGATTGCATTGGAGATTTTGTAAAATATATTGTGCTTGATGCGGTTTGCTGCCGAAGCCTCGTAATCGAAGAGCGATATCTGTTCCGTGAGAAGTCCTCTCCAGGAATGACACGCTAGAGGGGTCCAGAAGCCTGGAGTTCTTTATATGTAGAGAAACGACAAATCGAACAAAATTCTAAGCAGTATCGAGTAGATTCTCACACTTCGAAGGATCTTCTGAGCGCGCATCATCAACTAAGAGGTACACAGTGTGATAAAAATGGACGCCTTTTGCATTTGTTTACCTTGGTTTCTTGTGAGAAAATAAAAAGAAATTAGAGACGATACTGTGGAAATGTTAAAATAAGTTTAGAAGAGCAATTTTATCAATTTTTGTTGAATGGGACAACTCTAATGTATCCTAACACTTA
This sequence comes from Laupala kohalensis, assembly GCA_002313205.1. Classification (NCBI taxonomy): domain Eukaryota; kingdom Metazoa; phylum Arthropoda; class Insecta; order Orthoptera; family Trigonidiidae; genus Laupala; species Laupala kohalensis. The sequence goes on along the minus strand of NNCF01127529.1, from coordinate 35,864 downwards.
ACGTAACATTCCGTTTTCACGGCAAGGAGACCAATATGGCTGTCATGGACTGTTCCCGCTTTACTGGTGGGGGTGGTAGGGTGTTTCAGCGGACCCAATCACATGACGGGACGTTCATGTCGCTTCTCTTATAAAGAACTCTATACGAGCCCTCGCAAGCGAACACTTCCCGCGTAATTGTATTAATTTGCTATTGCAAAAATTAGCACTTATGATGACAAATAATACATTCAAAATGGCAATAACATATATTTACAGAATCAATGGTTATTTTAAGTGTTTTATAATTAGTCATTAATTACTTTAGGTAGAGCACAATAAGCATAGGTATTCTCATGTCGCTATTTTGGTTCCTAACTCTGCTCAGTATGTCGTGAGTTCCCCGAAAACGCACCGACGTTACTTCGGATTTTGTTTTCGAAAGAAAGTAACAGTTTTTCATTGGAAGGGTATTTTAGATACGGAATTTTGATAGGGAATTTATAACGAATGTTTTGTTATTGACATAGGCTTCAAATATACTTTAATTCGTGTTTGTGAATTTATGTTCATAAGATAACAACGCAATGTTATAACCCCAAATATGATTGACTTTGAATTCACAGTTTAGGAACAGTTATTCACTTGTCGACATAAGTGTAAAGATTTTCAAGAATAATTGAATCCTGTAAACATTTCGTAACGTTCACGAAGTAAATGAGGTGTATTAATTAATTACGTTACCGTGTTGACTGAGACTTACATACGGTGTTTACGTATAGGTCGGTCATTTTGTCAGTTGCTGTAAACATCTAAGATGGAACCAAAATGGCACTCTGACAATACACATATTTATAGTGCCTTACATTTAGATGGTGTTACATTCTGACCCTTACGTAACTCGTGAGATGAGCGTTAAAGTTCTAGGAATAGGATTAGAATGTGCTGCGTTCTAGGTTAGGCTAGGAGGTAGTAGGTTGTCCCTTTGAATTTTAAGATATCCTCTTTTTATTTGAAGTTATTAAGCGGTAGGGTTGAATGTATATCTTCGCTCCAGAAGTTAAGCAACAGAATTGAATATATCGCTACACGATTCTATGTTCTTTAAATCCATTCATATATCTCTACAGATAAACGGTGTTGTTCGGAGTGACTGACTGATTTACTGACTGAGATTCTTAATTAAACGCAAAAGAAAAACAAATGATTAAGAGTTTAGGAACTTGAAATTTGGAGTGTTGCTTTCATATTGCCTAGGTCCACTAAGAAAGGATTTTTCGAAACTCCGAAGTTAAATAGATGAAAAAGGGTTAAATATCACCTAAATAATAATCTGCTTTAAGTTGGAGATTTGGAATAAAAAATGTGCCTGGTTACACACCAGACACTCTTTTGAAGACTATTTAGCAGCAAACACCTTTTGATTTTTTGGAGATTTTCTGCTAACTAGAGAATACTTTCAATTGATGCTCGAAGGATTTTAATTTAAAGTATATAAATTGTGTTAGATTGTCTTATGGTACAAACTCTGAGTTGTTTAAATTTCACTGCTCCCTTTAGACTGTATCATTTTTTCACCACACGTTTGTCATATTAAATCAGATAAATGAATAGTTATCTTACATTGACTGAAGACCAAAACATTCTTAAGGATATTGGAATGAAATAGTTCCAATGAATCTGTTTTCACATCAGGCAAGTTAAATGAATTTTTCTTCATTAAAAATGGTAATATGTTCTGGATCATTTTTGAAATATATTATACCATGTTACAGAAAAGTATTCTGATGAAAGAGACAGGTGTTTAAGTTCATATAATGTATCGCCTTTCAAGGCACAAAATATATAATGAAACATTTGAATCCTCTGCTCCATTAGTAAAAAGTTGAAAGTTTCAAAATGATCCTATTATTTTCTTGTAAACGCAGGCAACTGTACAACTGGTGATAGAAACGAAGTACAATATGGGCTTTTAGGAATAACACTGAAGTTTGTTGCCTTTAAATTAATAAGAGCATCTTGAAATTTCCTCTTGTATCCATACACAACTGTTCAAACTCCCCAATTTCAACAAATGCGTTAACCACAAGGTCTATATTACCACATAATAACTCTCCATTTGATCTAATAAATGTAAGCATCCTTCAATTTGCCTTCCACAATATTGTTAGAATTCTCTGCAAACTTAGAGACATCAATGACTAATTTATAAACCCTGTTTAGAGTTGCCTTTGCAATATCCTTCGTCTATTTGAAGGGCATGGACCATATAATTAGATATAGGATTGACCGTACTTCCACTTTATGCAAAAGAATTTAATAACTGAAGAGACCGATAATAAGAATCACATTTTCATATAACAACGATCTCAGCTATCATTATGTCAATTCCTGGTCCGACCTATTTAACTCACGCGAAAAGAAAAATAACTAATAACATTTTTAAGCTTATCATTTGAGGCAAGAGCCCCTAGTTGCAATCTTTCCCGTTCGCTCCCACGCGCCAGACCCTGGGGACAAACAACGTATCATGTTGAGTGTACAGTATTGTGCGGTGATAAACTTTTTGGCGAAAGGCGGTCGTATGCAGTCAGAAATGCCTTCAAAATTTAAATGTTGAGGCTTCCCCCACATATTTAACAGCAATAATGCGCAAGTGTGTTCAAATGCCAGGGGACAGCGATTACTGAGGAAAACATCTCGATTATCCAGGAAGAAAAGCTTTCAGATTCAACTTCAAAGAAATTGTTGACAGATGGGACTTGTCGAAAACAACAACTCTCCAAATTCTCCATGAACATTTGCGTATGAACAAGGTTGGCCAAACTTCTGACTGCAAAATGCAGAAGCAAGAATGACTGAGCTGACGTCGAGCGGTTTGAGAGCTTTACATAAAGAACAAATATGTAGTTCTTCAATTCATCGTCACTAGCGATCAGACCATGATTCTCTGAGTAAAAGAGAATTCACGGGTCTGAGCCCTACTACAGAATTTCCTCCAATGAAAGTGAAAGTTTGTAGTCCATAAAGAAGGATATGATGGCGATCTTCTGGGTTGTGAAGACATTCTATTGAATAAAGTGGAAGACGTTCTATTATAAAGGAAAAAAATATTAAATGCAAGATATTATGACAATAGAATGGTAAAACTCCGGAACGACGTAAAACAGAAGAGGAGCATACTTCAAAGAGATGTGCGATTCCTGCACGACTGTGCACTCCGTACAGCCCTGGTCCCCAGTTCTTTGATTTTGTGTTCAAATTTGAAGTCTGATCTTTGCGGACAAAAGTTTAACAGTAAGTGTCAAGTGAAGTAGTCAAGAAATCTTTGATCAAAAATTTTGCAAGCAAAGACAAAAAACACATTTCTGTGGTTCAAATTTCTTAATTTCGTATTATGAAATATGTGTTCCAATAAAGAGAAGTTATATTGAAAAGTAATAAACAGATACTACTTATTTGAACTTTCTTTCTTTCTTAGGTCAGAAACTTTTGGACCTTCCTACGTATGTGCGATTCTCTATTTTTATGATCAATTCAGTCGAAGTATGCATCATAATTGAAATGCTTAAAAATAATTCATAGCCAAGCATTGATGACATAACAGTCAATGTTTAAAAATTGATGAGATACATAGTTAGCATAGCTAGCATAGAAAGCAGTATATAGCGAGATGACATCTGGTCTACTTTCTTAAAAACAACAAAACTACTAGAAAAATAAAACAAACAATTATTGGCCAACATCACCGACTTCTATTTCAATGACAGAAAAGTGTATCAAAAGTGGAATTACATCACTCTTAAGTCAACATAATATCATTTATGAATAAAAATTCGGTTCCACGAACAAGAATTCTATTGATGTTTGTCTAGATAAATTCACTTCTTTAATTTACGTCTCCTTAAATGCAAATATTCCCTGTCGGATTTTTTCATAGGCGTAGCCAAGGCAATAAAGAAACTAAAATAAGTAAATGTTTAGACAAATAAAAATAGGAGTGCCACATGGTTCCATAGTGGACCTTGTATTGTTTTTGTATCAATAATACATATCACGCCTCATGTCAAGCATAGTCCTGCATTGATAGTCATGTTTTATTAGGTCGCATCTTGGGGAAAAATTAATGACAAAATTTGAAAATGGTTTTCCGAATATCTTAAAACGATTTAACAGCAAATACAGTCAAAACTCAGGTATTTCCCTTAGGTTGTCATAGAGATAGAATAGTTAACTTAGTGAAAAAGCACGTGTAAAACCAACGTAAACTTAGTACCATTAATAGAGTTAATGAAACTCTGAAACCAAATATCATAAAAAATTGAGAAAACTTCAGTATTTACGAAGGTTATCCAGAACGTAAAGAACGATTGGCCATAAGTAATAAACATGAAATAATATACTTACAAAGCTTTATTTACTATGTCACAAGAACTTTATTTTTGCATGTAGTGACCAAACAGTTGAGGCTCTTATTGTAAACGAGGAATATGATTCTCAGTATCACTGTTGTACTCTTCTGCCGTCAATGAATTGAGTCAGGACGTAATTGTTTCTGTGAGATCATCATTAACAAGCTGTTTTCCGTTCATGAGTTTATTTAATTTTGTGAACAGGTGGTGATCGCTTGGCACTACATCAGGGTTGTAAGGAGGATGTCCAAACATTTCTCACTTCAAACGACCAAGTTCCCACTGTGTTTCTGCAGATGCATAACCGGGTGTTGTCGTGGATCACGCACACCTTAGCACACAATATTCTACGTCTCTTGTTTTGAGTTTGTTGTTTCTCCTCTGGACATAAATTCCACATGAATTAAAATTCGGCGAGAGGAGAGTAGAACAGTGCTATTGACAAACTTGTTCCTCGTTACATTAAGTTGCAATAATTTTAGCATAGGTGGTGTGAGGGACAGTGTACTTACTAGGCTGGAAGTGATACATAAGGCAATAATTAAGAGTAATTTAGACCACATGACGCTAAAAATTGAGTTGTACGAAAAAATAATTTTATTTGATTTCTAAGCATAAGAAGAATCTTTTATAATGAAGCTATTGAATATACCGAATAATGAAAAACAAAAACTATGGCATATCTTATTTTATATTGGAATGTGTTGGAATAATTCAGATATTACCATCATGAACATGAAGACACGCACTTATACATGAACTAAGAAGTATATTTAATGTCAATTTCTTATTGTTCATACAACAGTGCAGACATTGCTGATATAAGAGTCAGTGATAGAATTGTCCATTTTAACTATTTTTAAGGAAGAAAAAAAATTAAAGACTCTTTAATTCCAGTTATCTTGGGATCTTTTCTTTAAATTTTCTTCATAGAGATAGAACATAATAGTGGGGATAAATGCTGTCATTTTCGAAACGAATTGGTACTTCGGATATTTACTTCATTAGAATCAAATATTTTCTCCTATTTCTGTAAGTCACTCCTCACACCTCTTCATTTAAATATTTATCATTTAATTGATTAGTTGTGTTTTAAATAGGAAAAAATTATTTCGGAATGTTTCAGCTCAAAATTATTCTTGTATCAACATTCATAAAATACTTAATTTTTATGATTGTTGTAAAAATATAATTTAAATTATTTATTTTATTCGTAATTCAAGACTATATTTTTGAAACCGTAAGAGATAATTTCGTTCGGTAGTGTTTTAAGAATAAAGCTTGCTCCCTATATTTATTCTATCTCTATGGTTCTACATCGTAGCGTCGTCTTTGTTTTCAGCACTAGCGCCCGTGAGAACATCGCCGTAGAACGAGAGTCGTCGCTTCAAAATGGGATGCAAGCCTTCAAAACCTGACGCCGAATCCTGTGGACCCAGTGATTGCCCTGAGGCAACGCCCAAGGAAAAGTGCGGAAAAAAACAGAAAGGCTCCAGGGACACGAAGGGCCCAAAAGACAAGAAGGTCCCGAAGGGAAAGAAACTCCTGAAAAACAAGAAGCACCGAAAAGATGCCGTAGGCGATCAGGACACGCAAGGTAGGAAAGCTCCGAAAAAAATTCCGAAAATTCGCCCACGTCCGAAAAATCTCGAGGCGAAAAAAGAAGCCGAACGTCAGAACGATCCAAATGACCAGCGAGAATCGAAACCACCGAAACAAGAGAAACGACTATCAGCCAGGGCGCAGAGACAGAAAGATATTAGAGAAGGAGTAGATGACAAATTGTTGGTTTCGCTCGACGACAGAGACAAACAACGAAATGAGAAGGAGACAGCAAGGAGGGAAAGTCGCATGAAGAAGAGAGATTCCAAACAGAGCAGAAAATAATTAAACAATTGAGAGCAGGAAGGAAAAAAGGAAACTTAATCGAGGAAAAAATAGAGATGAATAAATGTTTGGGGAATTAACATAAGAGCTAAGAACAGTAATAAGGGAAGTTATCGAGTATATAATGAAAATCACGAAGAATGGCTTATAAGGATATGAGCACTTTGTTGGGAAGGATGTTCTTGTTACAGAGGAAAATAATGGTGGGAAATTTTGGAATGACAGATATAGATACTTTAATGTGTGGAGGATGGGTTGCAAAAACTGCAATTGAATGCTGTAATTGATCTGAGAAAGCCTGAATCCATGCTTTTCTGCTATCTATTTGGTAAATATGACTACTCCATTGATATCTCATAGTGCCACGAATTCTTGTGTAATACCCTTTAAAATGAACCCGAAACAACAAGTTACAAAGCCTGTTCACAAGGAAATTTATTTTTTTATTTCTTAAATTCATTTCACGAAGTGTGATTGTCTCCTTCAAAGAACTTCCATTATATTCTTTGAAGTATATAGACTTCTTCTGAAAAGTTTTTTTGAAATGTCTTTCAAGACCTCTGGCGAAATTGTTTTAAGGCCATCCTATGAGTAAAAAATGAAGTTATTTCAGCGCAGACAAGAAAAAACGAGATACAGGTATGGGTAGTAGGGAAGTAAGGGTTAGAGGAGATGAATTTATGAAGAAAACAGGACAATTCACGAGGATAATTGAGCAGGCGCGTTGTCACAGTCACGAGTAGATTCTTTTATTAATTGTTACGACGAAACCGATCCAAAACTTCTTCGTAAGGGAGATAATCTGGAGTTTTTAAATAGCGTATCCACACCGTACACATAATTCTGCATTCCTAGCGTAGTCTCTGCTTGCGTTTGATGTTAGTGGTACTCTAGTGAGAGAGATAATCGTGGATTCCTATCTGGATTTGAGGTTATGTTGATATCTGAGAGGGTATGCAAGAGATATGTTGGTCGAGTGTTCCGTATGAGCACGTGCTGGTGTACTCACAGTACGGTTTACTTGTGTACGCTTGCATAGGAATACATAGTTTGTTTGGGTTTGTAACATTTTAGTATGATTTGGGCGAAGGTACGTTCGGCAAAATGCATCGATTATACTAGTACATGTGCGTTACACAGTTAGCTAGAAATAGTGTGCGTTGTGCAAAAACTCTTTATTACCTCTTTAATTTTGAGGTAAATAATGTAAATACACATTGGTATTCGAACTACATTGCAGATTTTACCTCTCAGATTCTGTGTGATTGTTGAACTTATGTCTCAATCCGTTATCGAATCCGTGAAACCTACATTTGTCCCCTGTTGTGATCCTTTGTACTAGTTTCTCATCATTGTTGTGTTGTTCAAGAATTTGGGGCGAACGTTTTTTACAATATTCTTCTGTGTTCAAGTCTTCAAGGAAAGAGTACAAATAAGATTTTTTTTATATGTTGCAAGGCTTGTTAGTCAAAATTATTAACTCAATCACTTAGATTTGTCATATAAAATACATAAACTTTGAGCTTTTGAAGGATAGCTTTATGTACGATTCCACCTGGAAAACCTTTCTTAAATTGAAAAAAAGAAACGAACAAACAAACAAAACACAACGTTTATATATAATATTATTTGTTTTTATTTTATCTCATTTACATCATTTAGGACTATTGTTCATCATCATTAGGAGTTATGATATATTGCAAACCAAGTTAGCATAAATTTGTCGTTGAAACTATTTAACTGAGATGTCTTTTCTAATGAGTTTCTTTTCCCTCGTCATTCTACGATTTAGAATGATTTTTCCATTCTAAGATTTATTGGTAGTGACATTTTTCCTTATTTCATAATGCAGTCTACCTAGAGAGTGAATGTGTGCTTCTTGGATTTTGGAAAATTTGAACCAAAAAACAACATTGAAAACAAAAAAGTTCCGTGTCAGAAAAAAGAATATGATTTTCATTTGCCCTGGGAAGTATAATCCAATTTAGTCAACCGCGATTTTCATATTGTTAAGTCATGTCTTATTAATTTTTTATTGAAATGTTAACATTTATCATCACGTATTTTCATAATATCAAAATATTTATCGTTGTACACGTGATCAATTTTTTTTGATTTACCTACTCAAATTAAGACAAGAAAGATAAAATAGTTTCTTTAACGTTTTCCTGCGTTTCTCGTTTATACGACCAAGTTTCATTTTTGCTGTAGACCCATCCATTTTTAAATGTCATCTTTTCAGCATCTTTTTTCGCCTGTCTACAATCTATGTTGAACAATACCGCTTCTCGAGTCTTGTGTTTTTTCTGTGTGTGTACTCACATGTGTGAACCCGCTTTCTGTAGAGTGTTTCGTAAAGATTCTGTCGCGGCATAAAGCTGTCCAAACTGCAACTTATTTAGAATATCTGCGTGCAAATTTCCGCTATTCCTTTCAAATTTCGCTGCAAATTGCAGCCTTTTTTCATGGTTCCATTTAAATCGTATAATTTTTGACAATCTCTTTGACTGTTGTATTACTTGTAAACTATTCTTATATTTTAAGGTTAAACAAGGTGGCATGTGATGGGATTCTATTCTTTGACCGATACGAAATTTATCTATCCACTGTATAGTTTTAGGACACGACAAACCATAATCAATTTCGCTCTCTCCATTTCTATTAATATACGTGAAATTGCCGCATCCGTCGTCCCCATAAGAACCATTCAAAATATCTAAATTATGTAAATAGCATAGCTCTAGTAATTCGCTTCCCTCCCCATTGCTCTCATTATCTTTACTTTTTCTAATTATATTATTATTATTAGCATGAAGATTTTCGTTCACAGGCGCGTCTGGTATTCCTTCACCTATTCTTGAATTAAAATCTCCCATTAACAAAAGTCTTGCATTGGGATTCCTATTTTTCAGCGTATTTAATATATGGTGTAACTCTTCATAAAAGGAATTATTATGGTACACGGATCGTTGTGGGTGTCTATAAATAATTATAATTAATATCTCCGTACCCGTGTATTCTATTTTAACGCATATGGAACTTTGCAAATTTATATTTATTTCTCGGACACTATAATTCGTTGAATTCTTGCAATAAATTTTGGGTCCACCTGGGTTTCTTCCACGCGACCTTTTTCTTTTCAAATGTTTCGTAAAAGAAGTATATCCATTTAAATTAACCGAGTCTCCGTCTTTACACCACATTTCAAGTGATCAAATTACAGAGAATTATTCAAGGAGCTCACGACAACTTCCCTGAGTCAGTTTCCTCGTCAATCCTTCAACGTTCCAACACAATACATCTAATGCATGCCCTTTGTCCTACTGGCCTGTCGCGGACGTACCTTGCTGAACTGCAAGTGCCACTGACCTCGTCACCCGTCCCTCGGTGGGGGAGGTACATACGGCGGTCGGTTGGTAGCCGACAGGAGTGGTGCACTTTCCGTATACCTCGTTGTCGCGCTGGCGCTGGTTTGCCCTCGTCCCTCGCAAATAATGGGAAGCTCTCATTAAGAGTTCCTCTCTCTTTTTATAAGAGACCAATTTCACCACTATTGGCCTCTTCCCTATCCTGTGACCCACACGGTGTGCGCGCTCTATGTCGCACTCAGCGAGCACAACTCCTGCCTGGGCGGCGACATCTCGTACGAACCGCTCCGAGTCCTCCATGTTTCGCCCGGTTGGTCGTCCAAGCCAAAGACAAGAAGGTTGTTCCTTCGCGACTGGTTTTCCAGGTAGTCAGTCTTTCGACACAGAGTTTTATTCTCTGTCTCGAGAGACGCTACCTGGTGCTCCAGACACTCCACTTTCTACATATAACCCTGCCAGATAGCGGAGTGCGCGGCCAGACTCTCAAGAATTTCCTTCTGTCCGGCTCCAGAGTCCTCCAGAGCGGTGTCAATGTTAGTGAGACCAGGGTTGGATTCTATTCCACCTATAACTAAAAGAATACCTATTAGTGCCGCACTAATTAGACGTTAAATTTAAGGAATAGGTATCTAATGCACCCAGTACCCGTGGTCGACTCACACATTCAATAGAAGCTCGCCATTGCTCAATCGAAAACATCTCTACAAATTACAAATAATAATAAAAAGATAATACATTATACTTATCTTTAGAATATTTCTACGTTCTGGAACACACAGGAAATTCACTAAATGTTCACAATTCGCACTTCACTTTCCTGCGGCACTTGCAGATATACGGTTCAGCAATACGATTCAGATATACGGTTCAGATATACGACGCGCACATCCTTCCACTTCGGTGTCTCAGTCAAAATTTCATGTTTTATTGACACATCACAATCCCATGTTTTTAAATTATTTTCTATTTGTACTGCAGAACAACTTCTGCAACCATTCACAATATTTACGTTTATTCCCTTTGTGAAATAAAAGCGTGTACACAGAAAATTTGTACAATTAATGAAACTGTTAGATAAATATTATAAAAAATGTTTAAATATTAAATTGATAAACACATTAAATTGAAATATGATTAAGTAGCCAACTCTGCCAGCACGAGAGATTGTTGATATACGGTTTTCTGGTTTACCGTTCGTCAAAATTTACTGTAGACAAAAATATCAGATTTGATTACAAAAAATCGTAATGAGTTTTTACAATACAAAACAACATTTCGTCAAAATTTAAAGTTCCTATTTTGAATAATTTTCTATCTGCGGCGATGAATAAGTCAGTTATTCAATCAGGACAAAGCACCAAACATTTTCACCCTCAAGTCAAGTATAAAAATTTTTAAGAACTGTTTCTTTTATCTTTGATCTAAAAATATTTACACATAGAAACAAGATACTTTAATTAGTTCGTGAGATATACCACAAATAAAATAATATAGGACGCCTTTAGCTCTAACAACAAAATCGTGAAAATCGTTTTTACCCCTTTGCACCTATTAAAAAAAGTATGTTTTAGACATTTATTAACGTATTCATTCAAAAATCGAGATAACATCTTATGTAGGTCGCAAGATATAGTGAAAATAGACAAAATAAGGAAAGTCACATGAAATGGTCCTTTTAATCCAAATTTCAAAAAAAAAAATTCCCTACTGAGCTTATACAAAATAAAAGGACCATCCTCTAAACATTTCGAGCTCCTGTCTGTTTTTGCCTAAGTTGATGAATGGTTAGTCAGGCAATGAGTGAGTCAGACACTGAGCGAATAAGTGAGACGCTGAGCGAATGAGTCAGACGCTGAACGAGTGAGTCAGTATATAGGTTAATAAATTTATTGTTAAAAAACAGTACAAACTGCGTATGACCACGTGGAGGACAATAAACTAATTTTTTCCCTCACCTCTACTTTACTACTTAGGTCTATCATATAACTTACATTGACGTTAAATTACTGTTCAGCATTTATTTCTTGTCTTTTTGGTTGTTTTATTTATTCCAATTATTATTTTCCAAAGTTTAAAGAAAATTATTATTCATTCATCTTTTCGATATTATAGCTTTTAGTAATTTGTGTGAACTGAATTAATTCTCAAAATTACTGCATCTCATCCTCCCTGAATGTTTCCGTTGCATGTACACCCCTTAAGAATTCTCAGAAATATTTAAGTAGAACTTTTCTGCATGCGACCTGTACAACCGTTAGAAACTTCCCAAACCCTTTTCCAAGAAACTGCCTCGGCTGCCACCGGTGTTTTGCAAGACAACGCCCTTCGTAATCCTTTTCCGCATACTCTATTTGTAGCGCATGTCAATGCACAATCCCTCCTGTATCATCTCTCCCAAGTTCTTAGCATCCTGTCTAACTGTGAACTTCACGCATTGCTCGTTAAATGAAACGTGGCTCAAAAATTATTTAAGTTCAGGATTAGTCAATGTTCCCGGATATCGCCTTTTACGAACTGACAGAAATATGTGTGGAGGTGGCGGAGCTCAGATAAATTAAACGCTAGACTATTAAAATTATGTAGTTACTTCTGTGTTTCACCTATTATGGATATTATCAATTATTCACTCTCCAGCGGTAGATTCCCTACCGCGTGGAAAACTGCCTTGGGGCACCCTTTCCCCAAAACATCGCATCCCTCAAATCCAAATGAGTATCGACCAATTAGTATTCTCCCCACTCTGTCGAAAATATTAGAAAAAGTGGTTCGAAATCAAGTGGAGAGCTACCTCAATCACAAAAATATTATTAATAAATGTCAATCCGGTTTCCGTTCAGGTAGAAGTACCTTGTTGAATGTAATAGATGTTTGCTATTCGATTGACGCGAGAAACGTAACTATTCTTGTCCTTCTTGATTTTAGCAAGGCTTTTGATTCAGTTGATCACGATATTTTGCTTGCAAAAATGTAGACTTAAGGTTTCGATGACCTTCAATAAAATGGTTCTCAGAATATTTAACAGGACGAAAACAAACTGTAGTATCTGGAAATAACACATCATTTTCTCTTCGAACGGTGCATGGTATTGCGCATGGAAGTGTCCTCGGTCCCCTTGCTTTTTTAATTTTCGTTAATGACGTCAATAAATATCTTAAACATAGCAAATTTCAAATGTACGCCGACGATCTTCAAATTTATATTAGTGGCAAACCGTCTAACATAACTTCAATTGCGCAAAAACTTAACGAAGATCTTACCTCACTCAGTATGTGGGCAAAATCTATCGACTTCCTCTTAAATCCGTCTAAATCTCAATGCTTATTGCTTGGTTCAAAGAAAACCCTCAGTAAACTTTCAAATTGCACTCTACCCAATATATCAGTTAATAAGGCTTCTCTCGTTTGGTGCAGGCACGTAAAAAATCTAGGAATTTATATTGAAAGCTCGCTAAGTTGGGAAACCCAAGTAGACGAAACATGTAAAAAAGTTTACTCCGCCATCCACTCTTTAAAACGGCTACGTGATCTTCTACCAACAGGAGTAAAGGAAATGCTTGTTAAATCTCTTGTCATGCCGCACTTTGATTACTGCGACTTTCTTTTCATTGACTTGACGGAAAAAATAAAACGTAAATTACAAGTATCTCAGAATAGCTCAGAACTCATGTATTAGTTTCATTTTTGATCTCAGGAAGTATGACTATGTGACAGAATTTTTCAAAAAATTAAGAACACTTACATTCGAGGAACGTCGAACGCTGCATTGCCTATCTCTCTTTGTAAAATAATAAAAAATGGACATTTGACAGTTTTAGCAAAACGTTTTAAATGTTTGAAACTGGATCGCGCGCGAGGCTCACATCTCCTCTATTCCTGGGCATGACACAACTCTTTATAGTTAATCCTTCACAGTACACACAATACGTTTTTGGAACAAACTTCCTGCTAAATAAGATTATCCCAATTTTCATATTGCATTTAAAATGTAAAAGTTTTAAAATAGTTAGACGCAAGAGCAGACATTAAGGTCTGAGTCTCGCCAAAATAAAGGCACTTTATTATTATTATTATTATTATTGTTATAAATCAGTCAGTCAGTCAAACAGTGGCGCACGTTGTTAGATCATGAAACTGAAAAACTAAATAATTTTGGTATTGGATTTGTTTTTAATGTAATTTTAATGTTTGCTGTACCGTTAATGTAGTCGTTTTGTGTTACCATCATTATCCGATTAATACATGGAATCGATTGAATCAGGTATTGCACTACTTACGAATTTCAAATTAAAAGTCTTGTTCCACTTAATACTATTAAAATATAATTTATTTCTAAAGGGTAACCTTTTGTAAATATACCTCTTTCTTTTGACATGGTTAACCGATTGCCACAAATGATTTGTCACAATGTAGATTTTGTTATTTTCTGGACAGGGTCAGGTTTATAATCTAACATTTTAATTATGTACTACTTTTTTCTTTTAAATACAAATTGAATTCGAAATTCGTAAGTACCATATTCTCCTCCTTGTTGGCGTTACACATGGCTCGATGAATTCGTTTTAATTTGCCATTTACTGATTTCACTATACAGTGGGCCCACAGATTCATTCTTACATGTTGGTATGACTGTCCAAAATCGTCTCATGGTCTCACTAGTTTCTGTATTACTTTTAAGTGTCAAGTTTAAGGAAATGTTTCTTTCTCAAAACTCACCATCAAACTATTTCAACACTGTATAAAATTTAGTAATGTTACTTATAACTGCTGTCAAGATAATAGGGGAGTGTGAGAAGTATTTTCATTTTCAATATTTTTTTTTTGAATCAGAATACTATGTTTTTGAAATTAATCACTACAATAGTTACTTAGGTTTGTAAATATACTTCATTTCTTAACTTGTTCATTTTTCATTCTTCCAAAACCTTAACTGTTTCTCTTACTACCTCTTTTGTGTGGACCAATTATATAACCTCTTACACAATTGAATAACTTCGTTAATGAAACGCAAAAATATGAAAACTTAACACGCTTAGAAGGATTAGTTTAACTTCTAACACATTTAGTGACTGATAATAAGAAATCTAAACAAGAATGCCTAAGATGTCTTGCAATAACACTTTAAACATTCAAATATTGTTAAGTAGATATACTGTATAATGTGAGCAACTGTATTTCATTTCATTGACAAAACATAATGACATCTAAGCTTACATGCTACGAGAGTCATGGTTATTCTATACATTTTTGAACTTTGTTCTTTAAATTTCAAATTAGCTAAGTTAGGTTTCGTCAAGCTTGAATTGTATGTTGCAACATAAGTTAGAAGACAAATAATTATTGTTTGGTTTGGCGATGACCAACTTAGTTTTATTTCTTGAAGAGTTATCAAACAGGTGTAGATCATCAAAGATTTTTGGTAAAAAGCTTTTCAAAGTTTTCCAACAGGATTGTGTTAGTTTCCAAGCTCCAAAATTGTGAGTATTCTGTGAAAGTGTGTCTCATTATTTGCTACTTGATCACGACTCAACCACTGAACCGATCGTGATGAAATTTGGCAAGAAAAATATATGATGTCCAGGACGAACATAAGCAAACTTGTATTTTTCGAAATGTGTGAAAGAGAGACATATGTTTTTTGACGGGGGTTTCTATGACTGGCGACATTGTTCACCTCAATAAAGAGTTCTATAAAAAAGTCTACGAAAGCATATGTCTATCTACAAAGGTTTATTTCGAATTATCGAAAAAATATAAAAAAGAAAGTTATTAAATTCTCCAATTTAAGAGAGTGACTTAAAAAGGAAAGAATCAAAGTTATCAAATTTAATTATTTCTCTGTTTTGTGCATTTAACAAAGATAAAAGTCTTTAAATCGTTAAATTTGGAGGAATAGTTTACATTTCACAAGCGTTTTAATGAAATTGTGAAGGTGCGTTGCCTGTAAGTAAAACATGTAAGTAAAATTATTTTGAACTTTTATTTTTCTTTATTTTTTACTGTGTGAAATAAGGTTGGTCTACCAAGTAAAAGCAATCCCGGACAACGCCGAGTAATCAGCTAATTAAGTAATAAGTACTTTCTTGTCCGATGTGCGTGCTCCACGTGAAGTGTACACATTTGCCCCACTAGTAGACTGAAGACTTTCCCCATTATAATTAATTTTAGGTTAGGATATTTGACATATTAAATATTATTCTTTGATGCAAATCATCATGCTGTAAGAAGAAAAATATAAACAAAACTTTATACGTTTAAGAGGACACCAATAATTTTTTCTGACCCATGAAAACACAAAAATGCATTGACCTCATAGTATGGACTATGCCAAAATTTTGCTGATGTAGAACTACAGTTAAAACAGTTCTGTTCACTTCTGCTCGGTTTTGACTGTACTTAAAATTGTTCTATGAAATAAATTTGAATAAAATTGGTTTGTTCTATAACAGGAATTCCAATTGTCCACAGGTCCCGACCGTCGACTCTCCTTCATCTACCCTGTATAGTTAATATCCACAGATTTAAGGTCAGCAAAAATAACATCAAGAACTACACTAAATATTTGAAATATAATTTTTAAAAACATTTAATGTAGTAATTTGCTGTAAGCAGTGAAATTTACTTTCAATATTAATCGAAAGAGGATGAACCTTGCTTCTTCCTCTTGGGTGCATGTGAAATCACTAATGTCGCATCAATTTAGGGAAAACAGCTAGGGATACTTGTGAAATTGAAAACAAATCGGTGTACAGTTCGTATGCTCATTTGATGTGTTATTTGTTGGCAGCTCTGCTCTGAGTCGACGCCACCCATTATAAATTGTAAAGGAGACATCGAGAAAACGATTCGGATGGTGGGATATTGAAGGGTTACCTTTTGCGAGACCTCATTGACGGATTGATTGATAAGGCAAGAATCATAAACAGACAAAAATGGGGAATACGGGGAGCGCGGAAGAGATCACCGATAATGAACCGTGTCTTGGGAGATCTCATCACGAGACCACAGGCGATACTTTGGAGAAGCGTAATCAAGGTAATGTAAATGGGGCTGAAGGAAAAGTGTCGACTAGTGAGATAGAAACTGAAGCGAGCGACGACGATACTCCTCTGTGTAGTAGAAGTAGACGCAACGAAGAGATTTCGATAAACAAAGATGTTGATGCAAAATATGAAGGAATAGAATCAACACCTGCTCAGGAGTTTGAAGAAAATCCTCCCACGAAAAGTAAGACAGAACACCATGAAAGAAGCGAGATTGAAGAGGAGCAAAGTGTGCTGTGTGAAGACAACACTACGATGAAGAGCAGTGCTGAGAGACCGGGTGAAGAGACTAAAGAAGGCCAAATATCGGACAGTGAGGGACAGACCCACAAAACAGATGATCCGAGCGCGGCATCCACTTCAGATAATGCACGGATGGATAAAGAAATCGTAACTCAAAAGGAAGGTCTAAGTGCCAAGGAAGTAGCACATGCCGGAGACGAAGATGGACAGAAGAATGAGTTGGAAGAGAAGAAAGAGTGCAGAACTAATGGAATCCTGAGCAGAGTTATAACGAGGGTAAAGAACGCTACTCTACGAAGAAAACAAGAAAGCAATGTAATAACGGAACAAGAATCTGGACTACCTTTTAATACGGACGATGTTATAGCCGTGTCGGAAAGCCACGAGGAAGAAAACCCTGAAGGGATAACAGAAGATGTAACGGAAGCGGCCACGGCGAATGAAAATAGTGAAATTCCTTTGGAAAAGAAAGGAAGATGGAAAAATTTCATTACTCAACTTAGAAAAAAAAAGTTGTTCCTAAAAAGACAAGATCGTGAAGTAAAAAAGAATGTTCGTAATAGAAAAAGAAAATTGAAGTTTTTAACTTTCATGACGCGTATTAAGGAGCTAGAATGTAGCAATGAAGGTAAAGACGAATGTAGCAGTTCACGTTCGGGCAGTGTAATATGTAGGGACATTAGTATAGAGGGAGGAGACAAGGAGAAAGAAGAAAGCAAGAGCAATGTGTTTAAAGAGAAAAGCAAGGAAGAATATGAACGAGAACCATTGGAGGAGAAAGAGCAGTGGCGATGGGATGCTGAAGAATGTCTGGGAGGTATGGTCATTAAAAAACGTCGTTGATGCCCGAAAATCAGCACACGGTAACATGCGGAAAAATTGAAGCACGAGGAGCTTTGAAAGAAGCTAAACTCAACTCCGGTAATCTTGAGATTACAGAGAGCATATTACACTACGCTGACACACAGAGAATTCAACCTCCAATTTGACACTCAAAATTGTTCTCAACATTCGAATTTCGTCGAATTCGAAATTCCACATTCAAAATTCGTCGGATTGGAAATTTGATAATCAATTTTCTTTGCACATTGTGCGTAAAGAAAAACATGGATATTACTTCGTAATACTTTGGGGCACATTTGGTACATAAACAGCTGTTACGTTAACCAATTATTTCTCTGAAGTCATGAAGGGTTTGGCAAAAAAAATACATATTTCACCCAATCAAAAAGAATACAACTTAAATATCTGCAACTTAAAATATTATGTTCCCAAAAGACCAAGTTAAAAAATAAAGCAAATTCTGAAAATAAATATTAATGTGTTGCTTTTTTATTTTATTTCAGAATAAATATATAAGAGATGGATCGAAATATCAAATTGCGTAAATGATTTTATTGCACACCAAAATACGTTTTTCTTGTGACGGGCAGGTGATAAAAAGAAAACCTTTTTAGGAGTGTTGAAATTGAAATTTATCATTAGAATTTAAAAATTCATGAACCACCCAAGTTGTTGAACTTTTGCAACCGTTTCAAAAATAGCAAGGGAGTGCACATTCAAACGACAGCAGAAACATCTGTGTAAAAAAACGTGGACTAGTAAGTTGAAGAAAATTTTGTATAGTTTATTTAAAAATCCGCATTTTTCTTGGAAACATGACATAACTAAATAATACACACAAAAACAAGATTGTCTATTGCCTTTTGAGTTTGTTTGCTTTTGTACTGGAAAGCCTAAAATTCGTAAACATCCTCCCAAAAAAACATGAAGGAGCAAAATATCAGAACTATATCAAACTTGGAAGCAAAAAAGTTCAAATTCTGGAGAGTATTCTACGTGCTCAAACGGGTAGATTATTTATTTGAGAAAAAACGTTCGAGTGTAAACTGTAATAAATTATATTCAACTTTCTTTTTATAAATTAATATTTTTTTTAAAAAGTGTAGTTTTTATAAAACAAACCGAAAGGGAAGATTTTTGAGTTTACTAATTATTTTCAACTTTTTTGAGGGGGCGAATTTGAAATTTGTAATCAGCACCCCCACGAACATGAAGGAGTTTAAAATCACAAAGTCAGTTATTCTTTGCAGGTAAAAGCACTAAATGACTGGACATCACTGAATTCTTTATTGATCTTGAGGCTGTCATGTACATATGCTTATCAGAATCATGCCTTACACTTGATATTTAGCTAGTATTGTGTTAGATAATACATGAGAGAAATGTGGCTTGAATTTTGTTCTTAGCTTAATAACTACAGTCCTTTTTCTCTCATATTGTTTCGTACCATGACCGAAAGGAGTATGATATACTAACAATTCTACTAGCGATATATAAACCTAATTTTATCTCAAGTTGAAATGTACAATTTCGTCATCTTGAAATTGGGATTTCGTTATGCGTTTTCGTCGTGTTCACTTTGAGTATTTTGTCCCATTTTTGAAGTTAAAGCTATTTTCTTATTTAATTTAATGTTCAACATTGGTAGCCTGTGCTTTTGATGCATTTTTTTACTTTGTAACAGAAAAGTTTTTACTGACCCCCCTCTCACAAATAAGATTTATGTTCCTTTTTCTCCAATTCATCTGAATGAATTTAACTCGTGCGCAATGTGCTCAATTTTTCATCGTTCACAAAACGAAACACTAAATGAGGCTACTAATTTAATGCATTAAAAAGTGGGATATTTGGATAGGATTTATTTTCTCCCATTTAGTGAAATTTTGCGATATACAAATATACAGTTTTAAATACTAACATAGAAGTATTTCTTTAAAAAATCTCAGTGAAAACAAATCATTTCACATTTGAGTAGTTAGTATCTCGGAACATGAAAAAGTCAAATCGTGGTCGAATCCGACGAATTCGCGAATAATTTCGTGCTAAATGTCGAATTTCGCGTAAAAATCTCCCGATAACGCGAATTTTCGCGTATCTTCTTGATTGCACAACAATTGTCTTGTTCAGCGGGTTTCCATGAAGTGATCTACCTGAGTTTGAGCTCCAACCGATGTGATTTAAAAATTTCGCGCGTTTTGCGGTGACGAAATTATGGGGCCTCTAGCAATAATTGTTGTGACTCGCTTTGCTCGCTCGNATTCACGTACTTGATTACGAGAAATGCATAGTTCACCACATTTAATTCGTTGATAAAAGTCAGATCCAGTGATAAAATACAACATTACGAGTAAAAATCCGAACTTATTTCTCAAACAAATGCTTAGCCTTTCTGGTACGTTGCATAGGGATGAGAAAAATGGTAAAACAGAATAACATAAGATCATGATATAAGGGGCTATATGATACTTATCATGATAGAGAAATATGCTGTTTCTATTTCGAACTAACAATGAGGTGACGTTCCTCAATGGCCGAAGAGATATACTTCGACTGCATAAAAGAAGAATTTATAAAATAATATCTTTACGGAAATTTTCAAAAAACCTGGAAGGGTCTTAATTATTTATTTTTGGAAAATTTGAAAAGTTTGATGTTTCAGTTTAAACGTTAGGAATCGATTGCAAACAAACCGTGGACCTGTATAACATATCCAAAACTTTTTGAGTATTTAACCCCTTGTGGAAGGGATTTTGATTTATTTCAGTAAACTGGATTCTTTTTTCGAAATCCGATATTAATTCATTTTCCAATAGCTGACGAAATGAATCATTAAAAAACGTAGAATTTTTAAAACAATACCGCAATTACTCGCAAATTTTCCAAAATACCCGGATCAGTTTTTTTTTTTAATTTTGGAAAAATCTGAAAAATTTGATGTGTCGATTTGGACGTAAGGAATCGATTTAAAAAAATCGCTAGTACGTATAGAAAACGATTGGTTGAGCATTTGAAGGAGAGTTATTGATTTATTCCACGTGAACTATTTGTTAACGAAATTCAATGCTAGCTCATTTCTCAATAGTCGACGAGATTTTTCAAATGCAAAAAGACCAACTGTGTAAAACTACATTTTCCAAACTGTCCGGATGGAATTAATTTTTTTCAATTTTTGAAAAAGCTTTTCGAGTCAATTTTGACGTAAGGAATCGATATGATAAAACCGAAAATCGATAGTGCGTATACAAAACTTTTTAAAAATATTTAAGCCCTTAATAATAATAATATTAACAATAATAATGTCCATTGTTTCCGATTTGGAGCAAAGGTCGTCCTCAAAATTTCTCCATCTCCTCCTAACTGTTGCAACTACTCGCGTCTCATTCCAACTTATGCCAGCTTCTTTCAAGATGGATCTTCTCCAGCTAATCTTTGGGCGTCCCCGTTCTCTGGACTCATGAGGATTTCACATCAAGCCACTTTTCGATGGTTCTTCATAATCCTTCTAAGTATGTGTTCAGTCCAACCAAATTTCTGCTTGCAGATTTCTTTATTGATATCCATTTGTCCTGTTTTTCCCCAGAGATCTTTATTGGAAATAATGCCTGTCCACCATATTTTGAAGATGTATCTTACACATCTACTTATGAAACTTTGAAGCTTCCTTTTTATTTCAGTGGTGATCAAGTTTTGACACAAACAGAACAGATTTGACACAAATATGAAATATTTTGATCTTCGTACTTAAGCTCAAGTTGTTGGAGAGCCAAGCTTTCCCTAGTCTTAAAAATGTGCTTTATGAATCCTTGTGCAAACATCTAGGGTGACTCCTCCATCCTCTGACACATAATTCCCAGATAACAAAAGTTGGACACATTCTTTACAACGTTTCCTTCCATGGTAATTGCCCTTTGGGAATTATAGTTCAGCCGCATTTCTTCTGTTTTGGAGCAGTTTATCTTAAGTCTCATTTTTCTGTGTTCTCTACTGAGGTCATTTAATTTGGCCTGCAAATGAGAGTACTTATGGGATAGTAAGTACATGTCATTTGCCTACACTAGTTCTTCGAGACGTTTGTTCAGTTTCCACTGAATCTCTCGGTTTTTCCCCTTTTCAATACTCTATCTAACACTAGTATAAAAAGAAGGGGTGTGAGAAGGCATCTGTGCCTTACGCCTTACCCCTGTTGATGTAGCGAAAGGTTGAGACAGTTGACCATTGTGTAGAACTTTACAGCTAAAATTGTTGTATCCCTCTTTGATCAGGTTGATATACTTGCTAGGTAGACCTCTTAACTTCAATTCTTTCCATATCTTATCACGTGCGACATGCTCTTTGATAATCAACAAATAGGATATAGAGAGGAGACTGATAATTAACTCTATTATTATTCGCAGTGTGTTAATTTGATCTGTGAATGATTTGTTGGGTCTAAAACCAGATTGTTCATTTTTCATGTTTTTTATAATGTAAACATTATTCTATTTAAGATAATTTTTACTTATAACCACAAGCAGAGATACCTCTCCAATTACTACACTTTCCAAGATCTTCTTTTTGGGGTATTTTAAGAATTAAATCTTCTTTCCACTCCTTAGGGAACTGCTCCTTTTTCCAGATTTCTTGGAACATGGGCAAAAATATGTCAGTTTTGCATACGGATTTATTTTTAATACTTCTGCACTTATGTAGCTTTACCGTCTTCAAAGATTTTATGGCGTTCAATATTTCTCTTTCCGTAGGAGTCCTGACACTTCTGTACTTCTGAGATAGCCTATTCTTGTTCTTCAACTTGAGAGTATGTAGGTGTTGAGAATTTCACTGAAGTACTCTGCCCATCTTTTTCGTTGACCCTCTACACAAGTAACTTACCTTCCTTATTTTTCACAGGAACAGAAGAGAGAGTTGACGTATTACATAACCGTTTCATTGAATCAAACACACCTTTCACATTACTTTGGTCCGCATAATTCTTCAGCTATACCTTCGGTGAAAAGGTAGTGAACTTTGCGAACTTCCTTCTTAATTCTTTTATCCAGTTCAGCATATTCTTCTTGCAACTTTGTCTGTCTTATAGTGAGTGGTGTGGATTTAGTAAATGGTTTGATGTGTAGCTTTTTCCTTTCTTCAATCACGTTCCAGGTGTTTTCAGATATCCATCATATTTTTTTCTTTTGCTCTACGTAACCCAAAGTCTGCTCACACATCTTGTTCAACATCTCTCACATATCCTCCCTAACTAACTCAACTTTTTCCACCAATTTTGCAGAAATGATATTTCTGATCTCCGGCTCTCCTGTTTACACAATATCCTATACACTTCTTCTCTGGTATTTAGGCTTACTTCTCTCCATTCTAAATCTCAGAATTCCTATCCGTAGATGATGATCTGATCTCATATCCGCGCCTCGTTTATTTCGGACATCTAACAGTGCGCTTTCCCAGTGATCACTAATACAAATGTGATCAATTTGGTTTTGAAGTTTTTTTTCTTTATCTGGGGACAGCCAAGTGACCTTATGGCAATATTTGTGTGGAAAGATTGTACCTCCACAGATTTCAATAAATAGTTCTCCATTTCATTCCGATTTGGCATGCCTTGCTTGCCCATTATGGTCTCGAGGTCTTGATTATCATTACCTACCTGAGCATTAAAGTCACCCATTAATACTGCAATATCACTTTTGTTAACAATGGATAGAGTTCTCTCAAAGAGACTGTAAAAATCTTCCTTGTGTTCCAATTTATCACCTTCAGTTGGAGCATAACATTGCACTACTGTCATTTTCCTGTTTTGTCTTGAAACGGGCCATGATGATCCTCTCGGATATTGATTCCCATTCCAGTAGACAATTTTTAATGTTTTTGTCTACGAGGAGTCCTACACCTCTAACATGGGGATCATCGTCCTCGGCCGTACCAGGGTATACAAATACATTTCCATTGGTAGTTACGGTCATTCCATTTCCATTCCATCTCACCCCACTAATTCCAAAAAAACAAGTTTAAATGGCTCCATTTCCTTGTTTAGCATAGTCAGTCTTCCATTTTGGTAAAGTGTCCTAATATTTCATTATCCAAATCGCATCCGTATTCGTGAGCATTGTTTCGTCAACTGGTTAAAAGGTCGGATTGAATTTCTTGTGGACTTATTGAAAACTGTTAAGATTCGGAGTAGGCAGGGAATTAACCTACCGTACCGTATCCTGATGGCGGGGCTGCCATCT
This sequence comes from Laupala kohalensis, assembly GCA_002313205.1. Classification (NCBI taxonomy): domain Eukaryota; kingdom Metazoa; phylum Arthropoda; class Insecta; order Orthoptera; family Trigonidiidae; genus Laupala; species Laupala kohalensis. The sequence goes on along the minus strand of NNCF01127529.1, from coordinate 11,869 downwards.
TTGGACCTCAGGCTGCCACTTACATTTTTACTACATATGGCATTTCCTCCACAGCCGGTGACAAGATTATCCCACCTGTACTCGGTCATCAGAGCCTATAATCTGTCATTAGTGTTAACAGGGTTCACTACGTGAAGGTGAGGTTGATATTTGGAGAGGAGAGGTTGTATTATCCAACTAATGGCGTCACTTCTCTCCCCCTTGGACCCCATTTAAGCCCTTGGGAGAGGATTTTGATTTATTTCAGTGACTTTGGTGTGTTAACGCATTTTTCAATAGCCGACGGGATGTTCGAATGCAAATATGCCAGACTATAAAATCTTTTTGTAACTCGAAAATTTTCCAAAATGCCCGGGAGAAGTGACTTTTTGTAATTTCGTAATTATGGAAGTGTTGATATGAATGTAAGGGACAGATTGCAAAAAACAACAACAACAAAAAACGCGTCTGTGCCACATATAGAAATGATTTTATTGCATTTGATATAAATGTGAATTTTGTTTGCTTCTTGGAAGGAGTTTGCAGAGTCTCTACAAGATGGTGCCAAGAAGGAATGTGTTTTTAAAGTAAGTTGCCGACAAATGTGAAAGAAAGGTATCTGTTTGGTGGATCGAGTTATGTAGTGTGACTATTGCACCAAATAATGCATTTGTGTTGATTACAAATTATTACTTTAAGTTCACATGGTGGTCACATGCTAATTACAAACTACAATAAATACTGATCTCGATGGCTTCAATTTGGGGATTATTATGGAGAGAAGAAATAACAAATACTCTAAGAAGTGATGCTGAATGTAAATAAGATCAAATGTGTAATCTAAAAAGTAATTGTAAGTTGAACATTGCATTTTCTTCACCACACGACAGGAAATTGAAATCCTGTCTATTTAATTTTTTTCTATATGAAAACATAAATTGAATGAAATAAACTTGGGTGACTTATAGAATTTATTGATATATTCAAAGTAATGCTTTAATCAGTAATTTAATGTAACGAATTTAATTTGTTTTAAATTAATACAAAGTTGTGTATTGCATCGACATGCCAAATTAATAAATGTTAAAGCACTAAATAATGAAGGTAATTTTCTTCATTGAATATCATTTAAATAAACCTATTTACCACACACAATTAAAGTAATGTTTTGCATGTGGTATTATCATATGATAAAAAATTATAAAACAGTAAAATATGTCTCAGTGCTACTCGCATCATGCACAGAATCAAGTCTTATACATATCCTACAATATTAAATAAATTAAATAAATTTATTGTGAAAAAACAGTACAAACTGCATATGACCACGTGGAGGGAAAAAAACAACTAATTTACTCTCCGGAAGCAAGCAAGGGACCATCCCATCAATTCCGATCAAGGGCCCTAAGGCAGAGGCGGATTCAAAAATTTCAGCAAAAGTTCCTAGATAAGATAAAAAGTTAGCTGCGAGTTATAATACTAATAGAATGTCAATATGTTTGTAATTTTAAGCAAAAAATTACATGTACAAGTTATTATCGAACTATAAATTATTCTGAGTCTAGTATTTAAAAATCATAAGAATTGAAATAACACTAAATTCACGATTTATTGTTACAATAAACACGCCCATAGACAAAGCCTAGAGAACCTGTATGATAAATCCGCCTCTACCAGAAGGAAAAACGGAGAAAAACCCGGGCCAGGATGGGAAAAACCCGGGCCAGGATGGGAAAAACCCGGGCCAGGATGGGACTGCCATATTCAAATCATATACAGAATCAAATCATATGGGACTGCCATCTTCGTAGAAGCACCTAAAGATGAAACGATAATCACTGTCGAAACATAGTGCAATACAACATTTTTGTACAATTATTAATGATGTTTCATGTCTGCCCTTCTGAATATAACTAAGAAAGAAAAATTACCTGAATTTTGTAGCAGACAGTTTAATTTAATTCACATTTATAAAATTTGTTTCTAGTTTTTGTGTAATTGTTAAAAGACCGCTTTTGTCTGTTAAAACTAGTTACAAGTCTTCAGTGATACAATAGTAAAAGGTTACATGAGTAACAATATAGGATTACTATTAGCTAGTGTTGTTTTTCTTTTTAGTAAGTAAGTTCTAGTATGTAAGTTTTTTTGTAAATACAGTTTGTATCCTAACATACAAAAGAACATCATGTTTTGCCAGATAGAAAACTCAAGTTGTTTTTCTTTAAAAGTTATTTTTCTACAATGTAATGTTATTTTAGTATTAAAGAGTGTGTGTGTGTGTGTGATGAATAGTAGTCATGTTTATTCTCATTGAATTTATACAGACGTTAAATATTTGGTTTAATTTAATGATATTTTAATTATGAGGTACAAGTGTAAATTTTAACTTTTAATAACTCTTATGACATCTTTATGAATCTTGCTCATATGTCTTTAAGTGGGAAAGATTTTAGTTCTGTCTCAAATGCTATTCTATGATTTTATGTTGGAAATATAACTATTTATTGTTTTCTACAATGTGGACTGGTTATGTGCTTAGAATTGGGCTCTGTATAAGAACTGCAGTAGCTCAGTAGCTCAGAAGTAATTTATGTGTCCCAATAGGAGAGATGGAATAACATTCTACAAGTTAAGTTTCTGCATACAGTAGGTAAAAGATGCATTCTAATTACTATGAATTAATAAAGTATAAATCACAAATAAGTAAGCTGTGTAAGTTAAAATGGATAACTTTTCATACATTTTGGATGGAATTTCTTTCCAACAGCTACCCAATCAAAAGTTTCAATCAGGTATATGATATTGGCTAAAACAAGATGTAATTATTTATTTCCCAAAGATGTAAAAGATATTGAATTAAATCTCTTCAAATTTGGGATAAAACCCTACATACTGCACAATTGCTACTACAATGTAAAATAATTAGTTGATTTTAATAAAAAGTAAATTCTATCCCATATTCCATTAAATGCATCAAATATTTCATTGAATAATTCTATTTTATATCAAATAATATCAATGCTTTTTACACATTACAAAAGTTTTTACAAAACTAATTGCTTAAAATACAAACTTACCTTCCTACATGTTTTTATTATTTTTTATTATCAATAAAAGTTTACTTTTATCTGTATTCAACTTTGGCACAGTTGTAAACATTCACTCTGCAGCAACACCCTGGCCCATGCTTTACGATAACTACCTTTTGGTAGAGGTTAATTTTGTATGAAGACCCTCTTGGCTCTGGCCTAAGGATGGCTGTCTCCTTAACACAAGTCTCATGTTATAATGGTTAATATTAATCTGAAATTTTGAGTTATTTTTATATTTATGATTTATTCATATTTTAATTATGCCTGTAGAACTTATATTGAATTATCAAATAAAACAACTTCATTTTTACAGAGACTATTTATTTTCATTTATACTGTCTTTGCAATGTTTCAACCCCCACTGTGGGCCTTCATCAGGCAACTACGTGGTGACAAAAAATTCAGTTACTATTTAAGATACCGGAAATAAGATAAAGACTTCATACAAATCACAGGTCTGATGAAGACCCAAAGGAAAATTAATAGTGTCAGGTAAAATAAGGTCGTTTAATTTGATAACTCAATTTATGATGTATCGGCAATATTTTCAAAATAATTTAAAGGTTTCAGAATAGAACAAAGGGGGATAGAGCGATCACTCTCCCCCCACCCCCACCTCTAGGAATTTGACTTGACTTTGTAATGTATATAAAGGAGTGCATTCAACTCGTTAAAATTTTTTAAAATTTGATTTACATTATCTAGAACCCTGTTTCTAGTTAACACTTACATTATTTGTCACTACTTATCCTTTCCATCGCATTTTGTCCTGTATGGTAAAGGATTTTTGTATGTAGCGCAATGTTATTTTATACAGAAGTGTATTTCAAAAGAACCATGTGAATGTAAGTACAAGACTGAAAACAAAATAAATTCTTCTGCTGCCATAAATGTATTTTATTTCCACTGTTAATAAAATGGCTGATACCTTGGAAGACAAAACTATTTGGAATGGGGGGGGGGAGGGGGAGCAAAGTTGTCAAAGTTACCCCCCCCCCCCCCC
>NNCF01127528.1:67230-114759 GCA_002313205.1 Laupala kohalensis | reverse complement strand
ACAGTCGTAGATGATGGTTGATCATCATGATCATGTCACCGTCTTCATCTGTATAATATTTGTCGGTGCTGGTGTAGGTTCCTTCTCTTTTTTCACACAGTATAGAACAGAATAAATTTTCTACACATACAACTCCCTTTGCAGTCCTTCTCACATTTGCAGTTCATCAGCTGAAGAAGTTTGTCAGGAGTGGGGGATTCCAAGGTGGTGACTGGTATCAGATTCTTGTTCTTTAGTGTCCACCCCAAATATTCAGGGTTTTTTTCATTTCCAAGCCATTTTTGCACCTGTTAGAATACTCTCAGTAAATGTTGTCATGCTGCTGCTTCGGTAGGGGAAGAGAGGCAATATAGGACGTCACCTTATATGCCAAAGTTAAGTATTGTTTGTATCTCAATTTGTTCAATGACATAGTGTTTGCCAGACCCTTACAAAGTGAGGAGAAATTGTTCTCCTGCATTGACAATTACCTCAAGATCGGCTTCAGTGTCTGCAAACACCTTGATCATTGATCCTTCTTTAGCGTGTTAATAAATTTTAATTTACAATAGTTGTACAGAGTGGATGTAGTGTCACAACCACTCACAGCATGTAGAAATGACACGTGGTCAGCAAGACATTTATCATTAGCACTTGGAGGATGGTATAGCATTGAAGGAACTTTTCCTTTCCCTGGCTCCAAGAAGTATACGTAGTCAGGAGTACACAATCCTATCATGATAACCAGATGATCTATATCTTCTCCCACTCTCTCATGATGAGGCACCAGGCTATTGCCAGTGACCATAATCAGCCTGTCTGCATCTTCCTGTGCTTGTTTGTAGAAAATTGTTGGACTCCTTCAATTTTAAAGTTAACATGGAAATAAGTTGATGTTTGTTCCTTGAATTGGCAGTTGAAGTTTTCCTGGGTTACTGTAGGCACCATTGTGTCACTGATCTTTAGATTGATGGAATTTTTTTTGCTTCACCTCCTCAAGCACTCCGTGTACTTACAGCTTTTTTTCTTTGAGTCAGGGTATCCATCTAAAACTACAACAGCAGTAGACTTGTACTTGGATATAATATAGTCAATGTCTGTGTCACAAATACTTGTGAGTGTCACTCCGCTTGATCACCCTACACAATGCAATAAAAAAGCCATCAATCACAAATTTACCGTGTTCCAGAACAGTGGTTCCTTTTACGGGTTTGAACGCTTTTTAAAAACTTTACCTTTTCTCATGACACTATCATTAAACAGAGATATTGGATAGGAACAGAGTTCACAGTGCAAAAACTGCTCTATTATCTTCATCTGATTCTCTTGCAATACTTATTCTCCGAAAGAGTGGTGGGATTGATAACAACGGTTTGACTGTGAACACTTGATGGGGGAAATGGATTTCACTCGGTCTTTCTGTCTGAACTTCATAGATCTGAAATCACCACCAACAATGAGATCTATGCACTGAGAACCCACCTCCCTAGAGAAGTGCCAGTTGATCCTTTCATCACCAACAATCCCTATGCTGTGTTTGTGTAGCATTAAATTTGCATGAGTCTCACATATATAATATATACTCAGTAAAAGTTATGACCTAGTTCAACAATAAAATAGTTGCATGTAATGAAATATGAAAATATTGTGTCACAACGTTCTAGCAGGACAAGTTTTCTGAACAAGCAATAGAAAATAACAGTACCAGAATAAACAACAAATTCTTTAAAATTATTCAACAACTTAATTTATTTAGTTTATATATACATACAAATTATTTGAATCATGTTGTAGTATTTCAAATGGGATTTTGTTAACGTAGAACTCACACTGAGGTGTTCTTAGCATAGCAGCTGTGTCCGATATACACTCAACTTACGGGCGCTCTGACATGTTGACATCCACCTAAAATGTTCATCTGACAAAAAAGACTTTTCAAAAGACATAATTTAAAGGATATTTAATGTAGTTTATTTTTATGATGGACAATACTCTCTAAAAGTATGTAATTTTTAAGTTGTAGACAAATAACATAAGAAAAACAAGTTTTTGGGGTATATTTCAAAATTTTGGTCAAATTTCACCACGTTCTAGTGCGATATCTGTTTGTCAGACAAAAAAAAACTTTAGACTTTATTTGTAGGAAATTTAATGTGCATTAACTTTGCATTCATATACTTTTCTCCAGAAGCACACATACTTTTCAAGTTATTAACAAAAAATTTAAAAAGTGCAATTTTCTCGAGTCTTTTTGGATTTTTTTCAAAAGGCACAGGATCTACGAGGTGGCAAAGTTGAAATTTGGATTCAGCATCCCCAAAAACAAACGAATCAAGAAAGAAAAGATCTTCTATATTTTTTCCGCCAAACTACCATATACCAAAATGTTTTCAACTGGTGAACATGAAGTTGTCAAAATTTGATCAATGAATTTCCTCACAGTAGACATCTCACTCTGACATGAATACGAGAAAAAAAAAACATGTTCATGGGGAACAAATTAACACTTCATTTTAGCAGTTGCCACCCTTTTATGTAGAAGACACTTCCTTATGTTGTATCTATTCAAGCCTGAGAATATATAATAATCTTTTCAGATCTCAATCAATGCCTAAACACATAACTCAACATCCAATTACCGTAATCCCTTAATGTTGTGAAAGACAAAAAAGATTCACCTCTCACCACAAACTATGTTTATAAAGCCACTCTCAGTGCCTTGCACTGTGTCCAAGATTTTACTCTGACATTGAAAAATTGTAAACCATGCATTATTAACATGTATCAGATTATAGCCTATTCCCTCCACAAACACAGTCTTCAAGAGAAAAAGATTTACCACTTCTTGTCCCTAAACAACCCTCTTACCTCAGTGAAATATTAAATAAAAACAAGAAATCAAGTCGCACCCCCTGACATCTGTTGGAGTAAAACCCTGCAAAACACCAAGAAGTAAAGCATGACATTTTTGTCACATCATTTACAAATCCAGTCACCTGATTTACCTACCCACAAAGTATGTCAGTGACTGCATTGCTAAACACTGAATTTACTTTGAAAATGCACAATTTTTACAAATTTTTAAATTAGAGAAATTGCATCTCATTACCATGTATGAAAAAAGTAAACATAGAACTGATCTGATGCATCTGTTTCATCTCAATCTGTACCAGCCCATGCTAAATTTCACAATAAAAAAATTTTAATGATTTTTTTGAAGTTAAAATCTTAAAAATTCTCCATTAAATTGGCCAAATCATAGAAATAAATACACAAGGACAAAGTTATACCTGGGCCATAGCAGCCTCTACCATCCATGATTAAATAGACAACACTAAACAATTCAAAATAAAGATTCCCACATAAACCGTCTTCTCTATCCATTCCCTCTAACCACCAGTCAACAAAATAAGATATGTGACACTCTCTGAACATAACTGTTGTTCTGTGAACTGTCCATTTGTGTAAATCATTTTGTTCTGGAAACATATTAAAGCATTTTGGAGCTCTAATAAAGACCATCTGGGTTGGTTTCTTTGGGACATCTCACATGGTATTGATTTTCTTTTGTACATCTCTTACACATGTTAACATGTACTGTTTTAAATATCAAAAATGTGATTCATTTTAAGTGCCAAAATCTCCAAAAATGCTTCGTCCAACATAACAAAAGAGTCTGTTTTTTATTGACACAGTTTAGGGGAAACGTGCATTCACAAATTTTTCTGGGAAGTGTAAACATATTTATTACATTAAATAAAAAATTTATTTGACTAGACCTCATCATTTTCATAAAATGAAGCTTCCTTTTCATATCTAACACATCATGTCCAATTTCTAGGATTGTCTCCTTATTAATCACAAAGAATAAAACACAAATAGCAACACCAGTAACACAAGTAATGATTATTTGATCCTTAAAAATTGTATACATAAAATTGTAACACTTTGATTTGAAACCTATGTTACTATTAGATTTAATGACACAGTTTTAATGCATCTTTTACATATATTAACTTTTTGTGTAGCAATGTCAATGAAATATCACTTAGATATTGGCAAGAAAAAAGAAAAAAAATTGCATTACAAATGACATGATTAGTTTTATTTCAACAAATAAGGATATCAGACATGTAATTATTTATAACTTTAGGTCATACATAAATTTTGTGTAAAAAACTTGGACAATATAATATATCTATAATTCATAAGTTAATTGAATTCTTATAATTTTGTGTGAATTATGTGTGTAGAATAACTCTGCAATTTCTCAAGTGGGTTCCGAAGAACCCAAAGGTTCTGTGGAAAAGTCATCTGGGTTTTGCAAATCACTTCTGTTTGTCACTGAATCGTTGGCATTAATACTGGTTTCTAACGAGTCGCTACAAATACATATTCTGTTTCTTATAAATTTATTTCCATTGGCAGGTAAATTGTATTATTTTTTAGTTTTTGATAGATCATAACTAATTCAAACTCTGCCATTGCTCTATCCACCTTTCTTCAACTTGGAGAGAATTTTAGATAAACACAACAATTATTTTACTACAAAGTATTGTTTGTTAGATATATTCTAACATGCAAACCACCCATTTTTTCAGGGATACGCAAGAAGGTGCAAAAATACTTAAGAGTATGCAAAACTACATAGCATAAAATTAAAACCAGAGTACTTCAAATAATGAAGACAATTCTAATAATTATTCATCTTTCACCAGTCCCCAAAGAAGCAAATAAAACATGCAACTGCATAAGATTCCGATCTCTACTCATCACAAAATAACCGACTTCCAAAAAGCTATTGGTAAACATGATAAATGACATATGCTCTGGAGGAAGTGTCTGAGGATAATAACAAACACATGACATAGTAAAGAGCTAGTTGAAGCTATTTCATTACACTTCATCACATTTCATTGCTGTTAAGAATCAACTACTTGTCACTTCTACATTTTTATTTTATTCATTTATTTGCCAGCAATAATTACAATATGCTGTAGTATGCTACATTGAAAGTACTTAAAGTAATAATTATATAATTCTGTTTTACAATACATACACTTCAACACTGCACATTCCCACAACCAAATTAAGCTCTGCAATTTTATATCTGTGCATAGATAGTCTTAAACTAAGAAGAACAAAAATAGAAAGATATATAATAAATAGTATAAATAACTTAATGCTCCCTCCAAAACTCTCAATAAATATATGCAGAAATTACATAATGTTTTTCACCTTAATGTATAAATAACAATGTACATCAATACATACTTGAATGTAAACCAAAATGTAACAGACAATATATTATGCAATTGTTTGGTGTAATACCCATCCTTCTAGATTCATTTTTACTACTTTCTTGTAACAATATATTATCTTCAGTTCATTAGGTAGAATATCAAAAAACTTTACTGAAATATAATCAAAACCATTGTGACCAATGGAAAGTTTGGGTTGCATTGTAGTGTGCATTGGAGAAAATTAAGGTATTTCAGCTCTTTAAATGGTTTTTGAAGTTCTAGATTGACATCTGGACATACTTTGATCTATTATATTTGTAGCTTTCTTCCTAATCTAACAACAGGGTCACTTGCATTACCCCAGCATAGAATACAATAATAAGTTAAGCTGAGGAATCAACCATGAGAAAGTTGTATCAATTTAAAAAAACATTGAAAATAAAAACCATTGCTCAATGATTCTTACTCATAATTCTATTTCTTTAAGATCTTTTTTTTTTTTTTTTTGTGGGGCTTTAGGGCTCGTCATCTGATATTAATTTACTTTCAATGTATATACAAGGAAAATTAGAGAAATTGTTCAGCATATCCTATATCACAGCTATATAGCAGTGTACTTCCACACTACAATGCAACCCAAAGTACCAGTTCTTAAGCTTGCTTGGAGAAAATTCATTTCAGAATACATAACTTTAGATGAAGCATTAAGAAAATAGTCTGCTTCATTTGGTAGTTTTATATTTATTAATCCATAATCAAAATGATAAAATTTAAAAAACAACCAAAGAATAGTGCTACTACTCTAACCAAAAAATACTTTATATACAATTACATCATAAAATGATCTAAAAATCTAAAGGAAAAAGAAAAACCTTACCTTGAAATGTGGACTGCATGCAGCCAAAATCACTCTATGTGCTTTTAACAATCCTCCATCAGTATCCAACACACAATCCATGAACTCAACATTCTTATATAATTTGGTTACCAAACTTAAAAGGTCACTGGAGTGGTCTTCCCATCGAATACTTTCCATTTCAGTACCTACAAAGTAATTTCACAGATTCAAGCAAACATAAGTACTAAGGTACATCATTATACCCCAATAAATAATAGAAAAATGTACCTTACGTCACTTTATGGAAGCTACAACAAGTTATATTATACACGCCTTAAAACCCAGTATGTAAATAATTTCTCAAGAACTTTGGCTCTTAAATCAACAAAACTAATCAATTCCTCACTGAAGAATCATCTTTACGCCATTTTAACGCGGTTCGAGTTAGGGGGTACAAACTCCCATGAGACCCTTAGGTGACAAATTTACGCATCTACTTCGCTCTCGCGGTCAGGTGAACTAATTCAAGACATCACGTAAACGCATGGCGCTTCTTTCAAAACGGGACATTCAACCAGAAATTTTAATTTCTTAAATTTGCATTGAATGTACATTTTTTCTACTGTTTTTGAAAATAAATTTATTATTATTATTATTATTATTATTATTGAACAAGGAAGTTACAAAAACCTGCAATTAAAATTGAATGCAACAAATCTCTAATAAATCCTCAACCTATATATAATAATTACAATTAATGAGTAAATGGACCCTCCCAGGGAACACCATCTTAACGAAGCACTGTCCGTGCGGGTGGCGAGGGTTTGCGCGTATCAGCAAAGCTGAGAGCTATACCGGCGGAAGTGTAACTACCAGCAGGGCCACCCACGCCGGACAGGTCTCAGCTGAGGTACCAGACGAAGTGTGTTTCAGAACGACCTATCTTCCCCAACCAATCTCGCTTCCTTACCTCCTGCTGCCTTGTAGGAGGCGGAGGGATTCCCAAAGGCTAAGGGAAAGATAACCCGACAGAAAACCGCGTTTAGCCGGGAAACGTTGAGGGCCGTAGCACATCCGAATCCATGACGTAGGGTTAATCACCCACTCATGGGTTACATTAGACTCAGAGCCAAATATTTAGCCTCGGAAAACAATCAACAACTGAAAGACAACCGCGCATTCGAAATTGTATGAGAATAGGTATATGGAACATAACATCTTTAACAGACAAAGAAGTAGAAATAGTGGAAGAGATGAAAAAATACAAATTGAAAACACTGGGTATCAGCGAAACAAAAAAGAAAGGAAATAGGGAAGTAAAATTAGATAAGAGATATGTACTGAGATTTTCAGGAGTTGGAGAGAAAACAAGAGCGAAAGAGGGAGTAGGAATAATAGTTGACCCAAATATAAATGCTAGAGTGCTGTCTTGGGAACCCGTAAACTCGAGAATTATAAAACATGATATACAACTTGAAGAAATAGTGACTTTAATTAATATATATGCTCCACCGGATGACAAGGAAATACTAGAAAAAGAATCATTCTATACGCACTTACAGAGAACCGTAAACATTAATAGAGAGAATAACAACCACATTATCATCATGGGGGATTGGAGTGCTAGGATAGGCAACGATAGAAGAGTGGGGAAAGGAATTATGGGAGGGCATTGAGCAGAAATAATCAGAAATGAGAATAGAACACGCATGATAGAGATGTGTGTGGATAACCAGCTATTGATAGGCAAAACTTGGTTTCCACACAAATCAATACATAAATTTACATTCAAAACAGTAAAAAATCATGTAGAATACAAAAGTTTGATAGAGTACTTCACATACACCAGAGCATTTAGATATGCAATACAAGACTTTAGAGTCTATAGGAGTGGGGAGCTTAGCACTGAACACAAGTTAGTAGTAATGAAAGTTAACATCAAGATCCTGAAATGTGTAAAGACTAAAATGTATTAAAAAATAAAGGTCAAGAAACTACGGGGAACAGAGAAAAAGAAGGAATATCAAGGAAAACTACGTATCAAGTTACTTACGTATGTCAACGTAGAAGAGTGGGACCTGGAAAGAAAATGGTGTACCTTCAAAACACCTATAATTGAAACGGCAACGGAGGTATGGATTCAAAAACAGTAAATATGAGATTCAAAAGAACTAAACGGTGGAATGAAAGGATTAAAGAACTGGTTAAAATAAAAAACCAGACTTGTCTTAAATATCTACAGACCAAAAGACATGAGGACTGGGAACAATACAGGGGAGCTAGAAACAATGTGAAAATAGCGGTCAAACAGTCAAAACAGCAAACCTGGGAAGAATTCGGAAACGAAGTCGAAAATAATTATAGAGCAAACAAGAGTCTGTACTGGCGAACCATTAATGGACTGAGAAGAAAATATAAAAATCCTGTGAGAAATGTAATAAACAGTGATGGTGAGATGGAATCACACCCCGCGAGAATATTAGAAGTTTGGAGGAAGTATTACGCAGATCTTTTCGGAGAGGAGACAAATAGGGTGTAGGAGGAAATGTGTGAGAGGCACGAACGAAGATGCTCAGAAGTGGAAAGCTCTGTAGGAGGCTCTGTGGAGCTTTGTGCTAATTGTTTTGTCAGCCACTGGTGTAATGCCAAAACAATTGCACGAAAACCTTAAGATTATTCACTTGAAAAAGAATATTTATATACTCATACAAAAAGCTGTCATTCTCAATATCACCAACATTGTGAGAAAGTTCTTGAGTGATCTATAGACGGATACGATTAGCTCTGTTGCCCCTACTTTGTCTTATACCAGCAGCAATGCTGAGGAAACAAACAAAATAGTAATAAAAATAATAATACAATGGGGTATTACTACACTTTGTTCAACAGACTAAAACTTCTTTTGAGCTCCTGCATTGTCTTCAGCACTCCGTTTGTTTGACTTCCGTAGTTAGCGATACAATCTCTGCATTTTGATTTTACAATCTTAGCAATACTACGTTATTCTCATTAACAAGAACTTTCGTATCGTTTCTTTTTTATCAAATTGAAATTTGAAAAATGATATCAACTTAATATATTTAATGGTATAATTTAATATTTTCAGAATTATTATTTTTGTTTCGTATAGAATCACCTAATGTCCATCAGCCAATCCTCCACCAAAATGAAGCACATGAACAATTTTAAGAACATTCTTCATCAAGCAAACAACTGCCCCCTGACATGGGTAAAGTACTAACTGAACGAATCAGCAGGTTATTCAGTTTAATAACTAGCAAAATAATATCACAAAAAACTGCAAGTAACATCACATTTTCACAGAAAGAGAAACTTCTCTTCTTCGAAAAATTGAAAGTTTGTTCAACTTATTCAACACACTCGCTCTCCATTCCCACTTGAAGTTGAACAAGACATTCAGATTTATTCATTTACTAGATATGTAAACAAGTTAATTTATCTCCAATAATTGTCCTCACACTACAAATACTAAATAGTTGTAATACCTCAACTATTCTTTCTTTTAAAAAGGCATCAGCATGATTGTACAGATCTCCCAACACCAAAATAGCATCTCTTCGAATTCATTTGGAGAATCAGTAGATTCTCGCAAATAAAACCCACACACTTCCACAATTCGGGGCACACGCTCTAAAATTGTCACATATTAGGATATCTTTCACATAGTTCAGACATTGCTGAAAACAATACAATATTATTGAGATTGGGTCGAAAGAAAAAACGAAAAAATAACACTATTCCATAATGCCGACGTTTCAAAAATCTATATTTCTTTCTTCAGGGCTATACACAACAACAAGGTCTACAATAAGCAGCTCTTCTAATTTTCTAGCAGTAAGTTAAACACTGAATAATAAATAAAAAACATACCTGTAAAAATTTGCAATACAACAACTCACTCGTTATTCATCGATCACAAATCTTTCTAGCATTTTATCATAATCAGATGTGTGAGAAAGAATTAATTGAATAGTTAAATGTATGCTGTAAAGAAGGGTATCTATCTTATGAAGGGAAATTTATGGAATGGTTGACGGTGTAGCAATGGGGTCTCCAATAGCGCCTATTATTGCCGATACAATTATGAATACTTTGTTACACAATATTTTACGGAAATAACAATTTAAAGTTTGCATGATTTATAAATTTGTGGATGACTTGTTGTTAGCTGTCCCTAAATGGAGTAATGACATTCTTTTAAATACTTTTAACCAATTTAATCACATGCTAAAGTTCACCGTTGAAATCGAAAATAATAATAAAATAACATTTTCAATTTATTATTGATTAGGAAGGAAGAAAGGTGCATTGATATTGATTGGTACAGGAACAGTATGAAGTCAATGCGATACCTGAATTATAAGTCACACTATCCACTCTACCAGAAAATGAACATGGCTTTGGGTCTAAAGTTTAGAGATTTGAAATTATCAGACAAAAAATTTCATGAAAAAAAACAAAGTTATTTCGGCAATATTAATAGCAAATGGTTTCCCCAAAGAATTGACAAATAACTTACTATATAATAGAACCAATAAAACAGTTCTGAACTTGGATAATGATAAGAATAGCAAGCAATATAAATCCATGATTTATGTTCAAGGGATATCGAAAGCTCTGGGTAGGGAAATAAATAATAAGTTAAGTGATGTTAAAATCACATTTAAAAATAAGAATTGAATGAGTGCTATGGTATTTTCTAAATTAAAAGACTGTGTCAAGAAAGATGATAAGTGTAATATTGTATACAGAGTCCCTTGCTAATGACTGCAATAATGTATATTTTGTAAAGGAAAAACAGGGCAAAAACTGGCAAAACGGATGACTCAGCACCGCACTGATTGTACCAAAAACAATCAAGGCTGTGCTTTAGGCAAACATGCCAGTAACTCCATACATACCTTTAACTTTGATGCAGTGCACATATTGGATCACAAACCACTGCACAGGAAACATTTATTTAAAGAAATGGTGTACCTTGCCCAGAAGAAATGTGTATGCAATTTAAAGTCCGATACACACAATTTAAGTAACATACACAAACGTTGTAAATAAATTAAATAAACCATAGTGTTAGGTTTAATCAATTATAAAATATGTGTGTAAATAATAGATTATGTTTGTATATATCAGATAATATAATAATTTATAAGTGTAATAGTGAGGATAATTAAGTTTTAATATTCTTTGAAATTTATTGTATGTAGGATGAAGTCTAAGAGATCTAAGAGATATTTCCATACTACTCTTCTTTCTCAAAAAAATTAAAAATGCACATGAACACACAACAATAATCTCACTAATTGCTGAAAAGATGAATATCACAGGAATCCCTTAGACCCGAGATATGCTTCTGGCAGAAGACAGATATTTCCCTCTCTTAGGAGAGTATTAAATGTGGTGCTAAATGAGTTGGCGAGAAGTATCATAGCACAAATAAAGCAGAATCAAAAACAAGTATTAATTGAAAAAAACATTGTGAGATATCTAGTGAAACAGAAAATAAACATGACCTGGAACTTTGAGGAAAGAAATGATCTATTGAAAGATTACCACATAAAAATAAGATAAATGACAATGTTCCTAAAATGACATGCTGAAGTCACTGTATTAAGTAGACCAATGCCCAAACAAGTGCCTAAAATAACAGTTAAGAAAATTAATGAAGATTAGATACTGTCAACACAAAACACAAAAAATCTGCAAGAAGACACCAACTCGGAGCAGCAGCAGAAAACTCCTCAATAACAGTTTCTTCACAAGAGTGAATAGAAGAAGAATCAATAAAGAACGCTACTTATTGTTGAAGAAGAATTAATCTGATTGGACCTTCTAAAAAATAAGATTTCATTGTTTTTTAGAGCTACGCCAATAATGAGTTGAAATTAAGAAGCAAATTCACACTATTCAATAATGTGAATTTTAATAAAATGTTTAAATATGGAAAAATAACCAAGAAACTAATTTGATAAGATACAATACATATTTTCAGTCTCCTCATTTTTGGTAAAAGAGCAGCCTTGGACAAATGAATGCCATCGCCTTTCGACTGTCGAGGGAGCTCGGTGGTTGCGCGCTCTGTTGACGTAATTCTGAAATATTTCCGTCTGCTTCTTGCGAGGGATCCGACTTTGGCCTGGTCACTGGCGCACTCTGGTGGTGTAAATTGAGACTACCCTTTGTCAGGGAGGTGCCAGCTGAGTCGGGCATGTTAACGCTGCGGCTTCCCACCGCTTACTGAAAATTTATAACTATATCTTTTAAGCGGGATGTCAATTTTGCAGAACTGCGCACGCGCAAGACACACCTGTAAGCAAGAGTTGACTGCTCGTCTCAGGTGTTCTTAATCCGTTACCTGCACGATCGTTTAATACGTTTATTTGTTTTTTTCGAAACATAATATGGGGCCAGCGGCCGAGGTTCGAAGCCTTCACCTAGAACCGATGATAACATATGTAGTTAGAGAATTTTGTAATTCAAGTAATTTCGGGATGCGAAGAGAAGACGTTCAGATATTCAGAATATAATTAAGAGTTTATGCATTGATAATGCGTTGACAAAGACCGCAAGGTCTTGACGTTCTCGCATCAGCGAAACGTGCGCTAACGTGAACAGGAAGGAAGATAGAGAATTTTTTCTTCCTTGTATAAACTAACCTACATTAGCTATTGGCTCGAAGTTAAGGGATGTTGATATTTTTATAATTGCCCAATTTTAAGGGAATTTTAATTACACAGAATTAACTAAATGGCAATTACTTAGAATGATTTTATTTTACTCAGAAGTCCTCCTGTCTTCGGAGATTTTTCAACTATTTTGGAAATGTCAAATTGTTTAGTCCTGGGGAGAGTAATATATCTCTGGCATTGATTTAAGGTGATATTAGCAATAAGTAATTTAATTTCCTTTATTTTGTAAAGACCTTTTCTAAATAAAACAGACACATGTTTTTTAGAAACCATTTCATGGTTTGTGTTGTGTGATAAGTAAGAATTGAATGATGAATGCGTTTTGTCATTACGCGGAGTTAGGTGGTTTTGTAATCTTTCATATCTGATTGAGTGCTTTTCTCAGCGGTACTATATTATACATAAAATGTTGATTTTAAGATTTAGGACTTGAATATCGAATCTCTCTACCTTAAGGGAATTTTTGATGATACAGAAGTTAAAAAATCTTAATCTGAAGTTATCATATTGACTCAAAGTCCGCCTGCCTTCGAGCGCCTTTGACTATTGTAGAATTGGCTAATTGATTTTTCCTGGGGAATTAATGTATAGTAGTTTCTTACTCCTTCGGTAGCAAACAAACCAATGTTCCCTTTCTGATTTTGACCTGTATTAAGCGGATTAACCCGTTTTGATCTGGAAACGTCTTAACAACCCTAGCTATTTTCCATTCAAAGGGCACGGGAGAGTCTTTTAAAATAACTATGTCATTTTCTGTTAATGATTTGGATACTGTTTGCCACTTTGATCTATTTTGTAGTATTGACAAGTAGTCAGCAGACCAACGTCTCCACAAATAATTTAAATTGTTTTTTATAGCCATGTATCTTTGCATTGGATTTTGACATTTGTTGTCATCTTGGGTGAAAGGTAAATTTTTTAAGGGATGGTCTGTTATCAGGTGTTGTGGAGTTATAACTTCCAGGTCATCATCATTTGTAGTCCGGGTGAATAACGGACGAGAATTTAGGTAGGCTTCGATTGTGGATAGCGAGGTACTTAGTTATAGGAAAGATATTACATTTTGCCCTAAGGTTCACCTCAAATGATATTTCAAAGATTTGACAGCTGCCTCGACCAGGCTGTTTCTATGCGGGCTGGATGGAGGGGAGAAAATCCACTATGTATTGTGATTACTTAACATTGATTCGATTTCCTCCCTGAGATGAAGCTTAAAAATTCTGCGAAGTCCCTACTAGTTTTGACAAAGGTTCTAGCATTGTCAGATGAGTGTTTTAGGGAAAACGAACCGGAATGAGAACCTGGTGAGACATGCAATGAAGTGTTTGGTATTGAGAGATTCAACCAAGTCCAAACACACTGCTTTCGAAGAATGACAGACGAAAACTGATATATAGGCCTTCACAATAACCTTTGATCGGGGTAAACCCATACGAACGTTTAATGGTCCCGTGAAGTCCACTGAAACATGAGAAAAAAGTGGTGTGACCCGAGTTTCTGGTAATTCACCCATTAATTGTTGAAATGTTTGCCTTTTAATTTAACACAGGTTAAACAACGATTTGTTATTCTACTTACTAGTTTGTTCAACGATACTATCCAAAACTTGGATTTTATGGCAGAACTCAGCAACAGCGGGCCTGCGTGTAGATATCACAAGTGATAAGCTTCTGCAATTAATTCAGACAAATGGTCATTATATGTTATGTTACGAACGAATAACCATTCGTCGCAAACATCGGCAATATATAGGGGGGACTCGTGTGTCTCAACGAACATGGAGAAGATAAGGTATAATAAGATTCTTTTCATTGACACGCTTCGGATTCACAAATTTACATTTATTACAATATAACATTTACACATATATTCTCATAAATCTACGAATGCTGAATTACAAACTTGATCTTGAAGTAGAAAATTTTAAGTTGGTCGTTGTATACGACCAACGCTCTGAGAATAACAATTTCTACAGAGTTTAAAAAATTATAAATATGAACCATAGTTCATATGACACTCCCCATTATTATCCCTTTCCCCAATTTATACAATTATCCCTTTCCCCAATTTATACAGAATTGCTAGAATGGACATATACAAAAGATGAAGTGGGATTGTTAAATCTCCACGAAATATAAAAAAACCCTCTGTTCTCGAGTTTTCGAGAACGCCCCCCAAACATCAACTAAGTGATAGTTACAAATTACCTGCTTTAATAAATTTGAGTTGGTTTTTAGAAACCTTAAATATGCGCAGGATTTTTAAATCCATCGAGAAATTCTCTCGATGTGGTCCCCACTTACGAGGAATTAGAGTTGTGCATTAGAAATACTTCCTTGTTATGCACTACGAAAGTTATACTTGATTGGAGTAGTTTTCCTGGTTGACGTGATGTTCCGGTTGCCTGCGGATGCATCGCCGAGGTCTTCTGTCGAAAGGTTATCTGGTCCCAGATCAATAGTGATGCTTGTTAAACATGCTGCTGTAACTTAGAGAATATTATGAGCATTTATGTTCGTAGTCGCTTTGCTGCGAACGTCACACTATACGATGAAATAGCACAACAGTTGTATGATTTCAATTTAGGAAATCATGGTCCAAAAAGTTTATGTAGAATGAAACATGAGTTTCATCGTATCACACTATAATGAATAGCACAACAGTTTGGCTTCACGCCACGACGATACACGACGAAACATGACGACGCACGACGATGGAATGGAGCTGGATATTTTTCCCGAAGGCGAATAATCTTGAGAGTCCTTAATCGGTAAAGTCACAATCGGTAGTCAGGATCGAGTTTCAGAGTGTCATTATGATGCTCTGAATGTAAACTATGTCGAGTTTCCTCTTAACATGGCGAAGCACTGCGCACAGCAGTTGGCATCACGCCACGACGAAACACGACGCACGACGATGTAGTGGAACTGGATGCCACAACGAACTTTGTAGAATGGATGTAGATACGTTGAGTGCAGCCGTATTTATTGCTGCACACGGAACGTGCACATAGAGCGCGTTCACTGATACTGAGTCATGAAGCGTGCATAGTGAGCGCGTTCATGAATGCTGAGTCATGGAGCTTGCACAGTGAGCGCGTTCAATGTTCGTATCGATAGTTTCGATTGTATCGATATTCACTTTCGATAAGTATCGATTGTATAAGCATGGAGTTTATAGCTCAAAGAACGTCTATATACAATGAATGTCTATATAGACAGTGAATGTTTATACACAAATACAATTTTCAT
The DNA here is from genome assembly GCA_002313205.1 of Laupala kohalensis. NCBI lineage: Eukaryota > Metazoa > Arthropoda > Insecta > Orthoptera > Trigonidiidae > Laupala > Laupala kohalensis. Next base: position 98,738 of record NNCF01127528.1, on the reverse strand, counting down.
AGAACATTTATAATAATAAAATACATGATAAACAAAAATGAGAAAATAGAACCCCTTACAAACGTTTGGTTTGTAACATGTTAATATTATTGGATGTTTATCTTCAAATGTCAGATGAGAATTTTGTAACCTTCCCCCGACTCTTTTCAAACCTTAACCATCAATAAAAAGAAATAACCCAATTAATTTACTATCCTTTGGGAATTCCCTTTCAGATTTCAATGCCTTCATTTCATTATGAAAGATATGGAGTTGACCCCCCTTAACTATTAGTCTTAACAATTGATCTAACAGTGTGACTGATAAAGGACCTAAGTTTTTGGCCTCTTTTGTTATTGTAGCTCTGCAGTTCTGAATGAATCGCAGGCAGTAAGCAATAGTTCTAATGAGAAAATTATACTTTGAGAATCGTGCTATCACTTTAATTATGTAAGATTCACTTTCCTTTCTCTCGACGACTTCATTTACAATAGTATGAGAGGGCAGAATACCTTCTGATAAGGATTCTGAGTTTATTTCTTCAGGCATTTTTTTCATTTTATGGCCGATTTATTTTCACAGATTATCAGGACTATGTCGCCATAATACTGAGTCGTTCAGAGCAGATACAGACATCTCACGGGTCAAAAGGTCCGCTGGATTCTCACAAACTTTCACATGCGACCAAACCACATCTCTAGACAAATTTCAAATGATCTGAATTCGATGAGACACAAAGGACTCAGTTTTTGAATTTTCATTCTTTATCCAGGACAAGACAATGGTATTGTCAGTGTAAAGATGAATATTTTTAAAAAGGATGGGCAGATTGATTCTCACTCTGTCAACAAGTTTAACATGTAGCACTGTTCCACACAACTCCAGCTTTGGGATTGTCAAATTTTGAGCGCAGGGGCCTACTCTAGTTTTAGAACAAAATAAGTTGCTCGTGTTAGTGCTACTATTTTTAGAAACGATGTAAATGACACAACCATACGCTCTAAGACCTGCGTCAGTGTAACAATGCAAGGAAAATGTGTTTGTACAACGAGGTTGAATAACACAACGAGGAAAAATCACATCTGGAATAAACTTCAACTCTTCTGTCAATTCTTCCCACTCTTTCTGAAGCTCCTTTTCGATAGGAACATCACACGGTAACTTAGCCTTTCACCGACTTTGAATGAACAATTTGAATCGTTTCGTTACTGGACTTAAATGACCATTTGGATCGAAAATCATGCTGACAACACTAAAAATCTTTCTTTTGGTACCTACATAAGGGTAAAGGTTTGAGTTTGCCACACACGTTCAATGTGTCATCTACAGGATTCCACTTTAGAATAAGAGTTTCTATGTTGCCTTCGACTTTTAAAATCAACGGTGATTGCGCTAAAGTTTCTTTTGAAAAATATGACAGGAATTCTGGGCTGTTGCTAGTCCCTTTGATTACAGGAAATTTACCTTGTGCTAGTATGTCTTTTATTTGTTGGGCTATTCATACCGCTGATTTGACATCATGACTTCCGCTCATTAAATTATCTACATAGAAATTATTTTTTATAATTTCACTAGCTCGCGGGTATGCCGATTTGCTTCCCTCTGCTAATTCCCATAAGCACCTTACCGCCCCGAGGGATCTGTTTTTAAAACCATACGTCAAGATATTGAGAAACAGAATTTGGATCCTACTGTCTGGGTTGTCCCGCCAGAGAAACAATTGAAACATTTTGTCAGGTGGTTTTATATTGACCTGTCTGTACATTTTTTTAACGTCAGCACTGAATGCTACAATATTCACTCTAAATTCCAATAATATGTCCATTAAATTTTGTTGAATTTGCGGACCTTCCGTTAAAAGATCATTGATTGCATACCCGGTGGATAAGCGTGCAGAGGCATCAAAAACCACTCTGAGGTGTTGTGAAAGAATTTGCGTTCCTCACCGCGAAATGAGAGAGAAAATAATGATTTTGTTGGAACACCTCAAGTTCTACTCTCGTAGCATGACCTAAATTTATATATTAATCAATGAATGCTGTATAATCTTTTTTTAAACCTTCGTCAATGGCAAACCGTTTCTCTAACATTAACAATCTCTTTTTTGCCAAATTATATGACTTTCCTAGCAATTTTGTTTCCAGACTAAATGCTAATGACAACTGAAAACGTCCATCAGAGAATCTTACAGTGTTGTTCTTAAAATGCAACTCTGCTGGGTCAACCGATGACTTCTCATCGTTCTGGTTGACACCTCCCAAAATAATTTTAACTGCTCCTCAAGGGCTTCATTCGAATTAGTTTCATCATGCATTGTAAAATTACAAGAATATTCTTCGACCACCTCTGAAGGTATCGACCCAGCAATGATAAACCACAGTTTTGCACTGATAAATGAGAGAAAAGATTTGAAATCATATTTTGTGTTGAGTAATATTTGATAAAATACCTCATAATTCAAAAGCATGTCAACTGGACCGGATTTAAAGAACTGAGGGTCTGCTAATTTGACCGTATTAGGAAGGAAGTCGAACTGAATTTGATATCCTTAATAGGCAGATTTGCAGATACATTTGGAAGAATGACGCACTTGATTTTACTGATATACTTATGGTTGAAGGAAGAGATAGTTACCATTGTAACAGAGTTCGACCCAGTTTTCAGTGAGTTAACCGAAGACACATTAATCTCTTGTTTAATTCTAATCAATTGTAATTTTTGAACTAATCTTTCAGAAATTAAATTTGACATTGAACCGGAGTCAATGAGCGCTCTTACAGGAATATTGTGACCTCTAGCATTTCTGACATACACAATAGCTGTCGGTAAGATCACTGCGTTTTCAATATCAACAGAACATTGTTTTACTGTTTCAGCCTAAGGTACATTTTGCTCTTCATTCGAAATTTTTTCTTCTAGATGTAATAAAGAATAATACCTTCTCTTGCAAGAGAGACAGGTTTTCTTTGAACAAGTATGATCTTTTGTAAAAGGAGATAAAAAATTAATGCAATAATTGTTATTCCTTACGCAGTTTTTTCCTTCCCTTGGAGATAAGTTATAAACCTTAAACATTTGTATTATCTATGAAACGTTTCTGAACATAAAAAGCATTTCGAAGGAAACCACCTACGTTAAGAAATGATGACAGCTTGTGAAGTGCGTAGAACTATCAAAGAATCCAGATCCACCTCCTAGAAAGAGTTTCTAAACACCAATAAGAGAACAACATCATCCACTAAAGTATGGGAATCAATCCAAAAGATATCTGGAAGGTATTCTCGAGTCCCAATATCTCGGCTCAATTATCAGGGTCGGGTTCTCACCAACAACAGAGAAATGGCAACAGCAATGGCCGAATACTTTTCTGGCCTAACATCTACAGCACACTGCGGTCCTCATTTCGCGAGCAAAAGATAAATAGAAGAGAGTACATCTTTTCCCTTTCGTTCCACCAACTGGGAACCCTACAACTCTTCCTTCTCTATGTGGGAACTTGAGACAGCTCTAGCAACAGTCCGCGACACTGCGCCTGACCCTGATTCAATTCATTATGAAATGCTGAGACAACTCAGTCTCGAGTCGAAAGAATACCTTTTGGATATCTTTAATCTTTCATGGTACGAGGGAGTATTCCCTAATTCCTGGAAGGAAGCAATGCTTATCCCTTTACTAAAACCAGGTAAGGACAAAACGAACATCAGTAGTTATCGAAGCCTTGACGAGTTGCGTTGGTAAAACTCTGGAGAGAATTATCAACCGACGTCTCGTCTGGTATGTTGAACGGCATGATTTGCTGAGTCGATCTCAGTGTGGTTTCATGGAGTTCCATTCCACCCTGGACAATTTACTTCTCCTGGAAACAGCAATTCAAGATGCTTTTGTTCGAAGACAAAACGTCATAGGAATATTCTTTGACATCGAGAAGGCTTACGACACTACGATACGTTATGGCATTTTACAACAACTCTATGCTTGGGGATTTAGAGAACGTCTTCTTCTGATGCTCATGTCCTTTTTGGATCAACGTTCCTTCCGCTATAGAATTGGAAGAGACACCTCGTATCTCCTTCTTCAAGAGAACGGTGTTCCTCAGGGCTCAGTCTTAAGTGTGACCTTATTTGCAGTGGCCATAAACAGCATAACGACTGCTGTAAAGAATTCTGTTTTACACTCTCTTTTTGTCGATGAATGTGCTATCTTTTGTTCATCACAGAGTGTCACAGGTGCGAAGCGACAAATCTATGCTCCTCAATAGATTATACCACTGGTCGAAAACGACAGGCTTTCGTTTCTCTGCTGAGAAAACACGCTATGTTCTTTTCAGTAGGAGAGCAAGCCTTCTGGCAGAACCTCACCTCGCCCTAGGGAACAACGTTCTAAAATTCTATCCTTTTGTAAAATTCTTAGGTCTAATCTTTGATCAGAGACTGAATTGGAATGAACATCTGACAGACCTAAGAGCAAGAACATTAAAGTCTCTGAATTTATTGAAGTTCCTGAGTATCAGGGAATGGGATGCTGAGCGCTCCTTCTTGCACGTTTTATCGAGCATTCATAAGATCTCGGCTCGATTATGGCTGCGTTGTATAGAGCTCTGCTCGTGCAAGCGATTTAAAGAGGTTGCATAGTGTCCACCATGCAGGAATCCGACTAGTTACGGGAGCCTACCGCACTAGTCCCATTCCGAGTTTGTAGGCCGAGAGTGGCAAACCATCTCTTTACCTCCGGCGGCAACTCCTCATGCTACAACACTTTTGCCACTTGCAAACTTTACCCGACAATCTGGTGCACAACGCGGTTTTTCATCCATCGTCTTCTTCCATCCGTTTCTACAACAACAGACTGAGAGCAACCAAACCTTTTGGATATCGCTCCAAACAAATTTTGGAAACCTTAAATATACGCACACTTAATGTCTTACAGCAAGATTTTAGTAAGTCTCCCCCTTGGGCTTTGCACAAACCGAAGATTATTTTTGATCTTCTGCATCATGACAAAAAGAATACTCCAGCTCCGATGTTGAGGGTATATTTTCATCTAATCCTCAACAAACACCGTGTGCATATCCCTGTGTTTACCGACGGGTCGAAGCAAGCTGATGGTGTCGGCTGCTCCGTGGTTTTTCCCCGTGAGAACTGTGGCTACCGCCTAGGTGACTTATGCAGCGTATACACCGCTGGGTGTTACGCCATATTGAGAGCATTGCGATCAACAAAAATACTCCCGCGGATCACATTTCCTGATTTGTTCTGATTCGCTTAATGCCTTTCAAGCAATCCAGAATATGTATCCAGCTGATAAGCTTATCCAGAACATCCAAGATGTGCTTTTCTTGCTGCAAAGTGATGGAAAGAAAAATGTTTTGCTGTGTTCCCGGACACGTGGGTATCAGACGAAATGAGGAAGCAGACGTAACCGCAAAGACGGCATGCCTCAAGAATCGCGTGGCCTGTTTGTGAGGAGTGTAGCTGTTCTCTGACTGTGCGTCACCTACTAACTGATTGCAGAAGATACTCGAGTATGCGCAGACAAATTGGTCTGGCTGCAGATTTACCAACAATTCTCGGAAATGAAACGGTTAATGATAATAAACTATTGAATTTTATGAGTAGATCGGGGCTCCTCCCACAAGTTCTCGGGAGGGTTTAAAATTTGCATTCCTTTTTCTTCTTCTCTGTCTTCTTTCCTTTCATCCTTCATTTCTGTAATTATAAAATAGATTTTTTAGTATTTTTCCCTTTTTTTATGTATTGGACTACTGTTATTTTTTCTTTTATCTTTGTATTTAGATATTTCTTGAATTCAGGAGGGTTTTTTAGTGGGTATGGTCGAGATTTTTGGCGAGTCCCACACACGGGGAGGAGTCACTATGGCTCTTTTCTATGGTGCGAAACTGCATTTTACCCCACCTGCATGGGCTCTAAAGACCTTGTTGTTGACGAGCCCTTAAAGCCCAACCAAAAGAAAAGTTTGTGAAATGATTTTTGAATATATAATATTTTTAATTCAAGTTTTTCTTTGATTTTGGCATGATGATTTACAACCTGGATGACAATAAATAATTTAGATACCTTCAAGACAAGGAACAATGAACAGAACACTTTTCAACACTTTTCAAACAGTTAGATTTCAAAGTATTCTAACTTGATTGTAGTTTATTAACAGAAATTTATTTTTCAGGTACCTGCTCACTTCAAATTTCTTGAGGCTTGGTTTTTATATTAAAAACATGTAAGAGTGTAAGAGCAATCACATGTAGTAATAACATGCACTATTAAGATTGCTCAAAACAACTCAATTTGATATGGTATCAATCTGGATGGCAATCAATAGTTTATTCAATTTTTATACATAAATAAGGAATAATGAAACATCAACACCTTGCAGAAAATGTTTTAAGGTGCTAACATGTAAGAGTGTAAGAGTGATCAATTCCGTACTAACAACAGTCCAATCTGAGATGGTATAAGAAGAATACACAATTAAGAATTTTCACTTGTTAGTTTCACAGAATATTTGTGAGTTACAGAAGTATCGTGTCATTTACAATAATTCAAATACGTTCTACCATATACTGATCTGAAGAGCAGAATCTTTCATTATCTAGAGGTCCCTGGATCGGTCCCGGGTTAATACGGCACCACTCTGTCAACACAAAACACAAAAAAACATGTTTTCACAAGAGTGAATAGAAGAAGAATCAATAAAGATCGCTACTTATTGTTGAAGAAGAATTAATGTGATTGGACCTTCTGAAAAATAAGATTTCATTGTTTTTTAGAGCTACGCAAAAAATGAGTNTACGCCAATAATGAGCTGAAATTAAGAAGAAAATTCACACTATTCAATAATGTGAATTTTAATAAAATGTTTCAATATGAAAAAATGACCAAGAAACTAATTTGATAAGATACAATACGTATTTTCAGTCTCCTCCTCGTTTTTCGTAAAACAGCAGCTTCGGACAAATGAATGCCATCGCCTTTCGACTGTCGAGGGAGCTCGGTGGTTGCGCGCTCTGTTGACGTAATTCTGAAATATTTCCGTCTGCTTTTTGCGAGGGATTTGACCAGGGTGAGGAAAGAAGATAGGGTGAAAAGGTCAGAGGTTTGAAGCTTGTAGTAGTGCGCATCAAATATCAACCAGACATCGCCACCATCTATTCTTCTCTAGATATTTATCTGTAGCGCTCAATTGACGGCTGCAAGATCATATTCATTCATCTCCTATTGGCTGTAAGTGTTTGCCTTTGTTTATTACATTCTACATGCGCTGCTGTACGTAGTACGTACCTTAGCCGACATTCGTAGCCAACTAAACGTAATGTCGCGGATTTTTGTTTGCTGTGTTCCGGGGTGCTTCAACACAGTTGGCGGCACCCCGGACATTACTTTCATTAGATTCCCTGCCCCACCAGAAGGGTAAGTATTTCTTGTTGCCTTAGCGCCACTGCCCGTGTGGGCAGAGGCACTTACCTCAGTCGTGTTGCAGTGATTATTGTTGCTTATTTATTTATAAATATATTTGATACATTCTCTTGTAGACGACAATGGATAAATGTTTTTTGGTAATGCATTATATAATTGTATAATTGCATTATGAGTGCTTTTTTGGCTAAGAGTGGAAGTTATCTGTGGCAGATGGATAATTCTGGCATGTCTAGTGTTGTGAACATGAACAGTGGAATTAAATCTATAGAGTGGTCCTTTGTCTAGTAGATACTTTTTTACAAATTTCAAAGTTTCAAAAATGTACATGCATGGCAGTGAATGTATATTCAACTTTTTAAATAATGGTTTACACGTAGAAAGTTTATTAGTGTTGGTAAGTGTTCGTATTATTCTCTTCTGTAAACAAAAAGTTTGTTTTGTTTCTGGTGCTTGTCCCCAAAATATTATACCATATTTTAGAATGGAATGGACATTTGCATTCGAAGGGTATCTGTTGTGCAATTTTCTTTTAGAACTCTGATGACGTAGTTTATTGTGCTGAGTTTCATATACAGTGTTTCTAGGTGAGAGTTCCATTTCATGTTATCTTGTATAGTAAGTCTCAGAAACTGTGTTGTTTCTTTAAAGATGAGGTGGTTACCATTAAATTCAATGTTAGGTGTGTGCTGTTTAGATGAATGAGGATTATGGAAGGAAACTGCAAGTTTTGTCATTGTTTATTATGAGTTTATTTTGTTGGAACCATTGGATTAGGGTGATGATAGTGGATTTGGTAGAGTTAAGTAAGTTTTCAGCAGTTTTGGCACGAAATAAGATGTTTGTGTTATCAGCAAAAAGTACAATTTTGTGGTTTTTGATGATGGATGGGATGTCATTAATATATAGGAGAAATAGTATGGGTCCCCGGGTGGAGCCCTGAGGAATTCCGTGAGTGACATGCATGGACTGAGATCTGTGATGTTTTATTTGATTTTCATGCTGGTAGGATACTTGTACTATTTGCTGTCTTTCAGATAAATATGACTTCAGCCAGTTGTATCCTATTCCCCAAATTCCATAATTTTCTAATTTACTGAGGAGAATTTCATGATTGATTATATCAAAAGCTTTGGTGATATCTAAGAATAGTCCAACAGGGATTTCTTTCTGCTCAAGTTCAATTAAAATTTCATTGAGAAAAGCAAATAGAGCAGTTTCAGTACTTCTTTTTTCTCTAAATCCATTTTGGGAGTCTGTAATATTTTTGTTACATGTTAGGAAGCTTTTTAAACTGTTATGATAGCAGTTTTAAAAATTTGTGGGAAGACACCTTGGGTTAAGGAGTTGTTATACAAGTGAGTAAGTGGTTCGATTATGTACATTGCTATTTTTTTAATGACTGTGTCTGGTATTTCATCAATTCCGGAGGATGTTTTGTTTTTCATTTTACTAATTATCTGAAGGACTTCTTCCTCATTCGTTTCCTTGATATACATTGAGAAACGGTCATGTTTGTTAAGACCGAATTACTGAAGCACCACCCTTGCTTTATACGAAATAGTCTCATTCACGAAAACAATACTCGCAATAGTAATAATATTCATCGCCCTAGAGTGTCAACCACACTTTGCCAAAAAGGACCTTATCATTCGGAAATCGTTCTAAATAATTCCCTGCCCAAGAATATAAAAGACATTATGAAATTGAATATCTTCAAAACCGGGGTTAAAAACTACCTCCTGCACCAGTGCTTCTAATCTGTAAAAGAATTTATTGATTTTAATAAAAGTTAAATTCGTCTAGTACGTTATCACGCCATTGCTGTAGCACTTTTAAAATAACTTAAAACAATTTCAAAAACAATTTTCTTGCATGGTTGTTTTGCCGTATGGCTCATATTAATTTAGTTTTATGTGTACATTGGCACGGTTGTGTACATTAATTCTGTAGCCCCATCCTGGCCCGGGTTTTTCTCCGTTTTTCCTTCGGGTAGAGGCGGATTTCTTATACAGATTCTCTAGGTTTTGTCTAGGGGCGTGTTAATTGTAACAATAAATCGTGAATTTAGTGTTATTTCAACTCTTATGATTTTTAAACACTATACTCAGACTAATCTATCGTTCGGTAATTACTTGTACATGTAAATTTACAAACATATTTGCGTTAAATTACAAACATATTGACATTATATATGTATTATATCTCGCTATACATGTAGCTAACTTCTTATCTTATCTAGGAACTTTTGCTGAAATTTTTTAATCCGCCTCTGCCTTAGGGCCCTTGATCGGAATTGATGGGATGGTCCCTTGCTTGCATCCGGAGAGTAAATTAGTTTATTGTCCTCCACGTGGTCATACGCAGTTTTATACTGTTTTTTTAAAAATACAATAAAAAAATTAACTTGCTTTCATCTGTATTATCTAATGCGAGGTAAAATCCCAAAGGAAGGAGATGGTCATTCGATGAGAAGATTCTCTTTCTCTCTCTGTATGAGAGGGGCTTTCGTGCATATAGCTTCTTTAATTACAACAATCTTCTTCCTTCTCCAAGAACCTTGACGGGTATGCTCCAAAGAGCTATTCTTCAAGCTGGAATCAATGAGGGTGTTTTCCCCATTATTGCACTCTCCATGAAGGCATTGTCAGAGAAGGACCATCTGTGTTACTTGATGTTTGACGAAATATCAATCAAAGAGAACCTTCGGTACAATCCGAAATTGGACGTCATAGATGGTGTCGAGGATCTTGGACATTTAGGGAGAACTGCGCTTCCTGCAAAGTATGTCCAGTGTTCATGCTTCGTGGTTTGGTGTGGAAATGGAAGCAACCCATATCTTTCTATTTCTCTGCCTCAGGAATGTCCTCAAATTATCTCAATGTGCTAATAAAGGAAGTGCTCCTGCGTTGTTGGGACGCTGGCTGTATCGTTCTCGCTACAATCTGTGATATGGGCTCCAGCAATAGGGCAGCACTGAAATTATTAGGTTCTTCCCCTTCCAACCTCTTCTTTCACCTTAAGGGACAGAAGGTTGTGCCTCTTTTTCATGCCCCTCACCTCCTGAAATGCAGCAGAAATGCTTTAATTAATTATGACATTGGATGCAGCATTAAAGGGGGAGAAGGAGGCATGTTCCAAAAACGTTGTGCTGAGTGGCAGCACATTGTCACCTACCACGAGGCGGATTGTGAATCCTTTATGTGTTCCGAGATGTGTTCCGACGCTTATCAAAGCACATGTAAATCCTAATAAGCAAAAGATGCGAATTAAGTTTGGTGCTCAGGTTGAGCTATACCACCAGCGCTCACATACATATCATATGGTAAGTGTAATTTCGAATTTATATGAAATATCTAATAGCTTGAAATTTATAATTATTTTCATCTTTGTTGTAGGCATCCTTCCTGGCTCAGCATTGGCCACATAGAGCTATCTAAATTTTGTGAACAAGATATTCGATAGCCTAAATGGCTACTCGATTGGTCGTGCTGGTAAGTAAAAGCTTACTGTGCTGGAACTAATGTTATACAATGACTTAGAATGTAGTTAAAACGTTGTGAGTTCTTTTCACAAAAGATATACTGTATATCGATAAAATGTCATCTTTCATTATTTACGTCTTTAGATTATGTAATGGACGTTGATTTGAGTGAAAACTGATTTATATTGCTGTTTTGGTAATAAAATTGTGTGTACTGGTGTTGCAGATGCCACAAGTTTCAAACATGGCTTTTGTGATGCTTCGGGACATTTTGCCTTGTGGAAGGAGTCAGAGATTAGGGGGTGGGTTTTTTACCCTAAAGATGATAGAAGACGTGTGGGAACACTTCCGTTTTAAAGTGAACTAATTACCACAATGAATGGAATGGTACATTTACTCCAATCAGGAAAAATGTATAATGTTAAGGTTTTGAATCCCCGTGCTATCAATCAGGATGCATTGGAGAACTTGTTTGGGCTAATTCGAACACACTGCGGTTGTAATTATCAACCCAGTGAGTCAGTTCATTTCAGCTTTGAAGATTTGCATCATAAATGGACTAGCATTTTGCGATATTACTCGTGGAACAAACTGTGATTCAGATGATGCACATCTTTTTTGCAATCTGAGGGAATTCATTTGTGGTGCTCATATTGTACAACAGGACAGTGTATCTGTGAATGACACCACTTCCAACAACGAACGTGATGCTGAGCCGGCGTCTAATCAATTGTCAATTGTGGGGAACAGTTCTGTAGATTTTTCTTTGGCAAAAGCAAGTGTCGACCCGGACGTAATCATAGCCTGCATAACGAGAACCGTGATTGAATCCTACCACGGAATATTACGTTTCAAGTGTGTAATCAATTTGTAACACGGTTTTCTTCTACATCCTGAAACGGTATTGACACGTACTTTACACGGTATTGGAACGCGTTTTAGCGAGTTAACAATCAATTTCGTTACACGTCCGAAACATAATTTCTCGTAGAGAGTTCTGGTAGAGAAACACGATTGAAACAATGTTTCCCACACTTTCGATTGTATGTTTCACGTTTTCAAACGCAATCTTCACATCCTTTCCCCAGTTCCATCGAAACAGTCTTTGAGGGCAGAATAGTGCGTTTCAAACACGTTTCGAAACGCGCTTGCCACATGCTCTTCCTGTTGCCATCGAAACGGAATTTGAGGGAAGAATAGTGCGTTTCAAACATGTTTTGAAATATGGTTATTGATGGAATAAATGCGCAATTAAAATTTCGTTATCAAACTATTCTTTCTGAAAAACAAACGAACCATTACGAACTTTAATTAATATTATTGTTTGAACCTATGTAATAACGATAAATAAACTGAAATTCTGCCTACGATCAACAAGAATAATTTGGTCAAATTAGGAAATTTCCTAAGTTGTTAAGATGATAGGTAAATTGAATAAATACATTGTCAGAAAGAGCATTGACTACAGTTTCTAACAACTAGTTTTAACTGCAGTTAATAATACCTCACAACTATCAAGCAGGATAAAAAGTAATTAACAAGTAAATAAATAATTCATTATTGTGTCCGCAGGAAAAAACGTTATCTCACTTTTATAAAGGAAACGCGTTCCGGGGCAATTTTTTGAAACGCATACATTGTAAATTTAATTTATCAGAACTAAGTATGACCTCGAACCTAACATCTATCCTTTCCACTCCCTTTACCCCAGTCCAACGGTTAGGTGAAAGAGCAAACCTCATGGCCTGAACCTCCCCAAGAGGCATTAAAAAAAAACATAAATTCAATATAAAGAATCTACGACTGGTGTATGAGATTTGCAATTTGGAAAAATTGAAATAGAATCATTGTACCAACGCTTTGATATACATTAAAACAGACTTTAAATGACTTTAAATTCAAGATTATTTAGGTAATGGTGGTCGTGCAATTCCTACAGATATGGAAGAATAGGTATCCTGTGCGAAAATGATTGCATGTAGTACTTCAGAATACGAACGTTGTTTTAGTTGCATGAATTTAATATTGACTGATGAGAGGTCGCGTATTCTTGCTGACGATGTTTCAATTTAGACTGTAATAAATATGTCAAAACTCGGTTACATAGTCACAGAATTGCAGTAGATCCACAAACGAATAAAGAGTGCACGAAAACTTATGTACATGATCCCTCATGGGAATTCTTTTAAAAATAAAATATTTAAAATCGGAAAATTATAATATGTAATAGTTTAAAATGTAATATAATAAAATGCAACAAAATGTTTATATTTATCAATTTTTCATTTAATGATCCCCATATACCAATTTTTAATGCTTGAAAGATCAGTGTACCGGTACTTTCTTATTTAGCAATACACCACTGGTTACAAAATGTGTATGAGCATAATGCAAAATACTCGAGATGCAATTCCTCTCTAAAGGCCCAAACGCAGTGGCGGATTTCAAATTTCTGCACCTCCCAAAACTTAACAAAATATCTAGTTTTTATAAAATCTAAAGAATAATTTTTTTTTTCAAAAGTTGCAATGGAACTCTTATTAAACACATGCGTACTCTAAACAATTCCTTAAATTATACCAAAAACATCGCCAAATAGTATCGTTCACCTATCGGCGCCAATAGCCGAGTGGTTAACGTAGCGGACTCCTGTCCGTCAAAGAACAGGTTCAATCCTCAACGAGAACAACGGATTTTTCATTTACAAAACCCCACACGCGACATGTTAAAGAGTAAGAACAAAATTCTTTGAATTTCAGTTATTGTGAATTGCTTACTGTGAAGTGGAATACTTAAATCTCGGCGAAAAATGGTCCCAAGAAGACATCCCGCTTTCACAGCCATCTGATAGCGGAAAACGGAAAGATGAATTTCGGACCATCTCGAAATTTCATATTTTTTCCTCCGAAATATGGGTCGGTCTGAAATATTTGGACAGTCCAGTATATTAGGCTGCGAAAAAGCCTGAAATTTCGGATCGGTCCGAAATTCGTCGTACCGTTTTCCGCTACCAGATTTCAGCCATGGGTAGTGCGTAACAAAGTGTAACTAGCATGTTTCAGATCACCTTTCTCTGTGTAAATCACATTTCATTACGAGCTTTTCTCGAGTCGATACGGACTCGAAACATGTTAGAGTTCGAATTTCTTTCCATTTCACATGTTTTTACGGGTTTCGAAACGCGGTTCGCATGTACTTGAAACGCGATAAAGCTTGTAATGAAATAATGTTGATGCGCGCTTGATAATGTCAGGGACGTACATTGTCAATCCTGTTACGAATAGAGTATCAATCTACAGTTTGTTATAACTGCATTTTTCACGTGCAAAATTGTTTAATGTTTCTTGAAATTGCATTATATACAGTGTTGTTAACATATGATCCCTCGAAGAAAATCATGGTTTCAAAACTAAGACGACTATTAAAATGGAACATTTTTCGTGTGAAAAATAATGTACATTCTTTGTGGTGGTGGATGATACGTATGGAAGGCATGGTGAAATATTTCTTCCTGCTTCACAAAGGTTTCTAAAATCTCAGTTTAATTCACTCTCATATGCCGGAAAACCTTAAAAGACAACTAATTTTCATCGAATAGGCTAATCGACCTCGAAATAAAAAAAATTGGTTCATTATTGTCTTCATGTTCAGGACTGTTGCACGCAATGTGAATATTATCCAGGTCAATTTTCCAGGTCTACCTGCATTGCAAAATTGAATATCTAGTAATTATTCGACACATGTCTAGTAACAAACAATTATACATGACGTGAACTAACAGCGGTGGTGTCATGGTAGCGTGCTCAATTCTACGATCTCTTTAAGTGTCAGAGAAGGAGCTCAAACCCTGCTCGGTCGAATTAGGTGAGAATTTCATCAGGGGTATCCTCAACTGCTCCAAGCAAATGTTGGTTCGGTACCATAAATTTCCCGGTAATCTCTTTCCTTTTTCCTCTCCTTTCCTGTCCTCTTATACAAGTCACGGTTAAAAGGAAGAGCAGGCCTCATGGGCTACACCGCACCATGAAATGATATAAACGATCAATCACATTATCATCATATACCCATGTCTTGTAAAAATGACCATTGTTTGGCCATCTGTCATTTATTTCCAGTGCTCTCCAAAAGCAGTTTGGAGATAACAGCTGGTCACCCAATGGTCATTTTACTAGGAATTCTTATTAGCCATTAGCATTCGTCTCTGATTTCACGACCACAAAGTGAACGATACTACGGTACATAAGTCACGTGTTCCACATGCTTTCAATCGTCAAAGTCACAACATATCACGAACGACACCAAGTGTCTCTTTCCTTCAATTAGTTTATAATGTATTCCGGTCCCTGGACTCAAAGGTCTAATTCTCTCTTTGGTCTCTTTTTTTATGGATTCTTTCTTACGTAATATTACTTTTATACTGGTACTGTAGTGTCATCTCCAATTGATACGAGAGCAACAACTGTCCAACATCTGTTTTCAATGGTTGCCTCACACAGATCATTAAAAGTTCCAATCTCCTCGAATTTTTCAAAAACATCTTTATTCTTTATTAGATTATGCCAATTTGCCGATGTATAAACACCTTCCTTTTTCGATTATTATAATAAATTTTCTCTTTCCTCATCATTATATTTAGTCGCATAATATGTGGTCAAAGTCTTCTGTACCTTCTCCACATAAACAAATATCACTGTCAGTTAATTTTCATTTTATGTAAATATTTATTCACGTCCCCATGTTCTGTCATAATTTCTAGTACATGCCGAAACCATTCCTTGTTTGTGCAAATTTAACAGTCTTTATACATTTATATGTCATGTCCCTCAACCGCATTATTCCATCGTTCTTCAGAAGACAACAAAAGCTTTCGCGTCAATTTATTTCTCCACACCTTGTCTGTTGCCTTTAATTCTTTTCCATCTACACACATTACTTCTCCACCTCGTATACGCGTTCAGAATGCCATCTTGCGAATTCTCATATCCACTGGCAAAATTCCAAAATGTACCTCCATAGCCTTCGTAGAGGCACTTCGGTAACATTTGCTCAAATGTATGTGACAAATTCTGTGTAAACTTCGTAGCGTTCTTTTCACATAAACGACATCTAACCTCTTCTTCCACACACTAGAATAATATGAAATTATTGGAGATAATGCTCTTACATATATTTCCCGCACTTTTTTTCACGATATTATACTTATTCCAACTCTCCTCAAACCGCAATATATTCTTTTCACTTTCTTTGTAATATAATCAAAATGGTTTAAAATTTTTTTTGCATCAAACATGACTGCTAAAGACTTAATTTTTTCTTCGAGTATAATTCTCCACTCCCCAATATGTATGATAGGATTTCCTCTTTTCCGAAACCCAAAGACCATATCTACTGTTTTAGATTGAGATACTTTTAATTTCATCCTTTCACTCAGTCATAAATTTCCTAATTATTTCTTGACTTTTCTTTTCTTATTTTTTCCAAATTTTCTGCAGTAAGAATAACGACATCATGAGCATATGCCAATATTGTATTATTCTCTTTTGACATTTCTGTAAACACTTCGTTTAAGACTAGATTCCAATAAAATGTCCCGGTATGATTCTTTGCGGACAGCTTTTCCCAACTATATTCAACATTTTCCTTTCACCTCATTCCAGTAGCACATATCTGCTCTCAATGTAAGACTGTACTAATTTTTTTAGTTTGTTGTCAATCCCTAAATTTGCTACATGTTCTTGGAGAATTTTCCAATTCACGCTATCGAATGGTCCTTAATAGTCCACGCTTAAAACAAGAATGTATTTTGTCCATCTTTTTCGTATAGTGTCAACAATTTTTCTGACTGCATTCTCTCTTTTCCTTTTTTTTACAAAACCATATTGTTGCGTACAGAAATTTTTTTAGTTACTTTTTCTAACAAATTCTCTCCCACACATTTATCCAATAACTTACCTAACAGTGACAACAGTTATTGTGCAGTAGGACTTTCTTTGAGTTTTCTCTCTCATACTATCCTTCGAAAAGAATTTTACTACTCCGTTATTCCACGCCCTTGGAAAGAACCCATAGTTGTAACAAATTTATCAAGTGTATTATTTCTTTCCCAAACTGCCCATTCATACGACATGTCTTGTCGTTCGTAGCCTGAAATCTTGTTTTTACTCAGAGCTTTCACCATGCTTTCTACTTCTTCTTCATCCTGCCAAATTTCATATTCACAAATATCCTCGTAATTCCTTTCCTGATTTTTCCTGTTCATGTCCTAATAATGATCCGAACAATTCATCTTTTGTTTCTGCCCAAGTCATAGACATTGTCTTTTCTTTTTGTATATTACTCCATATCATTTGGCCCTTCATTTTGTCTCGTACGATGAAGTATGGCATTCCCTATATACTTTGACGATTGCTTCCTTCTAGAAAGTCATTCCAACTTTTCCCCTTCTTCTGCCATGTGGCAATTTTATATGCTAATTGAGCCCTTTTATGTTCTTGACACAGTTCCTTCCTCTTGGACTCATCACTTGTTTCCTTTTGAAACATATGTCATATTATATTTATTACCCATTTTTTCTGTCAATTCACAACTCCACCATAGTTTACAACTTGCATATCCTTCTCCACTTCGGATATTTCTTCAGTTCCTCAAGCATTTTCAACTGAATCTTATCTACCCTCAGGGGACTTATATCTATTATGTACATGTATGGCAAACACGGGGCCCAGGCCGAACATAACAAACAATTTATACGTTTATATAAGATAAAATTGATTTATAAACTAATGTAGTACCTGTTAGAAACGAATCTCATTAGAAGGGAAAAAAGGACTTTTGCAAAAAAAATCAATATAACATTACATAACGACTTTATCAAAATTAAGTAAAACATTACAAAAATATGATAAAATACATACATAAATACAAAAATATAATTAGTTAGGATATTTTTCATTTTACACAGAATAAAATTACTCTTAGATATAACATTATTCTATGGTTCACATCTTAACTTACATAAAAATTAATAACAAATTACAGGACATTTTATTAAACAATATCTTACCTTTGGAATGTTACAACAGCTACTAGAATGGGTGGGGTAGAAGTAGAAGGGGAGAGGGAGGAATAGAAGAAAAACTGGGGGAAGATACTTTTAAGAATAAAGAGATAGAAGAAGGGTAGTTGGAAATAGATCTGGTGTTTGCAAGAGAAGGAAAATATGGTAATTGAATAAATTAATAATAATAACAATAATAAAAAGTAAAGTATTAGGGACAGGACCTCGGTATTTATTTCATACTATGGAGGATGTTCGCGCAACCAAGAGGTTAATTTTCTATTGAATATATGGACACCATTCGAATGTCTCACGTCAGGTGGTAGTTTATTCCATTCGAGGTATGTACTGTAAATAATTTGTTGAATATGGGCGTTCTGTGTCGTGGTACCACGTGAAGTTCATCATTTCTAGTTCTTTTTTGTTTTAAATATTGTAGTTTATAGCAAGTTGAGTTAAATGTTTATTTTTTAGAATCTTGAACAGCATGATGAGGTTATAGAGAATACGTTTAATTTAATAGGGAATATTTCAGTTTTTAAATAATATTCTGATACGTAGTCATATTTGCGTAGATCAAATATGATACGGAGGCATGCAATTTGTGTAACTTGTAATTTGTGTCGTGGCTTTGAATTTAAATCTGAAAAAATAAAGTCACGGTAGTCAAAGTGAGGGATTATTAACGAATTTACCAGAAATTTTCTCGTGGAAGTGAGTACTAAATTACGAAGACACATTAGGGTGTGCATAGAGGAAAAAACCTTTTGACAAGTTTTGTCTTCTTGCGTTTTCCGACTTAAATTACTATCCACATAAATACCCAGATTACGCGCTGATTTGCACCATGGAAGTAATACACTATATACTATAGGCGGATCGCGTTTTGCAAACCTATTAAGTAAATTTCGTAAACCGATCATCAAGCACTGAGATTTTGATGGGTTAAGTAATAAACCCAAAGAGGAAGACCAAGTGTGGAGTGATGTCAAGTCCTGATTTATTTTCTGTTCGATAGAATTTAATTCCGATGTTCGTCCGCTGAGATAAATTTGGAGGTCTTCAGCGTACATATGGTATTTACTATATTTTAAAGATTTTCCTATTTCATTTACATTGCTGAGAAATGCTAGGGGTCCTGAAACTGTCCCTTGAGTAACACCTCTGCGAGTTTTAAAAGTATTTGATTTATATTACCCTAATTGGACGAGTTGTTCACGGACAGTTAAATATTCATGGAATCATTTTAATGTAAGATTAGCAAAACCTATATTTTTTAATTTAGCTAAAAGAATTTCATGGTCGACGGAATCAAATGCTTTACTAAAGTCAAGGAGTATTCTTATGGTTACTTCACCGTGGCACATATTTTTTCTAATATCTTCAGTGACTGTCAGTAGAGTCGTTCCTGTGCAGTTCCGTTCGAAAACCTGACTGATTCTCGTCTAAAATGCTATTTTTCATTAAATAACTTTCTATTTGCTTTCGAGTCAATTTCTCAAGCACTTTTGAAAGTGTTGGAAGTATACTAATCGGTCGATAATCGATTGCAGAGGTGGGATAAGGGTGTTTTTGCAATGGGTGAGCGAGAGTCGTTTTCCATGCACTTGGATAGGAACCACTACAGAGAGAAAAGTTTATTATGTCTCTAATGGCTGGTATTGCTGTATGAGCACAAAGTTTTAAGAGCCTAGCATTTATGCAATCTCATCCAGATGCTTTGGATATGAGACTTTTAATTATGTTAAGTATTGTACCAGAGTTTACACCAGAGAAGTAGATAAGATCAGTATGTTGTTTTTCAGGAACTTTTATTGATTTGAGAGTATCAGATATCAGTAAGTTCCGGGGCAGAATTCACAGAGTATTGGTTAAGATTGTTTAGTGGAACATTAACATGTGATGTGGTTTGACAATTACCGACGCCAAGACTTCGGAAAGTTTTCCACTCAGTTTTACTTTATCGTGATTTGCTCCGAGAAAATGATGAAAATATCTAGTTTTAGCAGTTTTAATTTTGCTAGTGACTAAATTCCTTAACTTTTAATAAATATTTCTATCACTGTCACACTTTGTGCGTCGGAAAATGTTATGAGCTACATTCCATTCCTTCATAAAATCTCGTATTTCGTTAATTATCCACGGAGCCGGGGGACGAGTTACGAAAACTGTTTTCAATGTCAGATACTTGACAAATTTCGATAGTACATTTAAAATACTGTCAATATTACTGATTTTAGGAGGAGAGTAAATTACCGATAATACACACTTTTTGGTTGAAAGTTGTATTTCAATTACCAGTGATTCTAGTTTTTTATTTGCTTCTTTTTCGGATAAATCTAAAACTTTGAACTGAATGTGGTATCGGAGAAAAATTCTACCTGATTTATCGCTATTTCTATCCGCACGAAGATATTTGTATCCAGATATTGCAACCATGGACGAGTTTAAACTCTTTTTCATCCTCGTTTCACTAATACACAATGCATGCAATTGACGGTTGGAAAGTATTTGTTCAACTTCCTCATGGTGAGCGTTAACAGACGGAGCATTTATGTGTGCAGCAAACAAAGAGTTTCGGGAGGGATTAGTGAGGGTTGAAGCATTCAGGTTTGGGGTAGGTAGCGCTTGAGTTAATGGATCTGGGGAAGGAAGGCATCTTCGTGCTGTTGTCATTTAGGTCAACGAATGCACTTATTGGGAATTTTTTCCAAATACCAAGTTGAATAGTTAGGAAATTAAAAATAAGCAATTTTTGGATCTGAGTATTATGGATTTAATACGCGAAATAAATAAATTTTAAAGTAGAAGAAGTGATAATTTCAAATATTAGGAAAATATTATTGAGTAGGAGTAAGAAGAAAATAATGG
The DNA here is from genome assembly GCA_002313205.1 of Laupala kohalensis. Lineage (NCBI taxonomy): Eukaryota > Metazoa > Arthropoda > Insecta > Orthoptera > Trigonidiidae > Laupala > Laupala kohalensis. Next base: position 77,917 of record NNCF01127528.1, on the reverse strand, counting down.
TATTGAGAAAGAATTAGAGGAAATATATAAATAAATAAATATATATTGTAACAAAAGAAAATTAGATGGTGTACTGGAGACCATTACTTACCTGGCCCACTCAGCGTTCACTATAAGCTCCAACTAAATTAATGGATTGACTTGGGAAGGGCGGGGTTCTGTCCATTAAATAATCATAAAATACACAAATGACGGTATTAAGAAAATCCACAGCTTCAATAAAATAGGTTTAACCAATTGTAAATAAACAATTGTAACTTTGGTGGTGTGTGTTTATTTACGAAGGGTGTAGGAATATGAATTGATATAAGCAAGAATAAATCATTAGAAAACTGTGGAGAATGTAAGCATGGAAAAAGTGAGTACAGTGAAAGTTACAATGGTTTATTGCTGATAAACAGCTATTTTACTGAATATTCTTTGTTAACTAAGGTAGATTTGAAATTTTTTTGTGTTGGATATATTATAGAAAATGTTGTAGGTTAATCTAGTTTGTTTGTGGTTGAGTTATTACTTGATGTAATCTAAGATTATGGTGGAGGTGGATTTTTAGTGATCTGGTAGATGTGATTTGTGAACTTTGGAGGAGTTAGGATAATAATCAAACAGGGAAGATAAAGGGTAATAATTATAAGAAGTGTTCTAAAATAATCTTTTATTGTATATTTGGGTATACAGTAATTAACGAATTAAATATAAAAAGAATAAAATAAGATTAAAAATGGTTCAGTGCGAAACACGCATTAAGAATGTAACAGATGAGGTCAAATGTTTTTACTGTAATGAATATTTGCATTACAATTCCTCAGGATTGTCTATGCATACTTATAAAAGAATGTCAGAGAGTGGAAGGAGAGAATGGAGATGTTTACACTGTAAAAGCAATAAAAGAACAGTGTATATCTGCCGAAGGAACAAATGAAGAAAGAAACTTAGATAGGAATGAGGGGGAAGATGAAAGAAGTAAAAGTAGTCCGGAGTCAAATACTAGTTAAAAATTAGATCAAATACTGAAAGAGATGACAGAAATAAAGACATCTATTGACTTTTATGGGAAAAATATCACAGATGTGTTAAATCATGGCGAAATATCACCAAGTACCAGTCCATGGTCATCGAGTTTAATCTTTGTTAAGAAAAAATCTGAAGCAGGTGAACCAGTAAAATGAAGACTATGCATTGGTTTTAGAGCAATAAACAGTATAACTATAAAAGAAGTCTTTTCGTTATGGAACTTAGACGAAGTTACTTTTCGACCAATTCCCTCAGGGGACTTGTACACGTATCTAGTAAGTACGTGTTTGGTAAACACGGGGCCCTGAGCTGAGTCTGACATTGCTTCCACGTACTTGTGATAGACTCCTACCTTTCTCTTTTCTGACCTTCCTTGGTCACCTCTTGTTCTTTTCGATCCCGACGCTATTAGGGCTAGGGTATCTTTTATTTTCCTCATTTTTGTCCCCCCCCCCCCATTCTTTGCCCTCTATGTTTTGATCTATGTTTTGTGATATGTTTTGGTATGTTGTAATTCAGGAGGGTCTTTGGTGGGTGTTCACAAATAACACACAGAAAAAATAACTTGAAAATTCAGCTCTGGAATCTGGACGTCTCCTTGTTGATCTGAAGCATGTTTTTTACAAGAATGAGTGGAAGAAGATCACTCCAAAAAAAGCACATACACCTATTGTTGAGAAAAGAGAATTAATATCATTGGCGCTTATAAAAAGCAGGCTTTCATTGTCGAGAAGAATTACATTGCCTTGCCAATTGTTCAAGTAACAAATACTTCACAGTATAAAGAATGCGAATGAAAAAATAGATGATTCAATAGGAATTTATAAGCATAAAACAATGATATGTGATACAATACTTATTTCTTCCTAAAAGGTCGGCTTCTCATACGACAGCAGACTTAAAAAATATAAAATCAGACAAGTGAAACGGAAATGTTTCGAGACAATACAGCAGCCATAACAAAAAACAATTGAACCGCGTTTCTTTGCAGGACGAGCGACCTCCACGCGCCCAAGCGTAGGATTGCAGTGCTACGGCCGTGAACGCAATTCACGTAGCTTGATCAATGCTGCCCTCTGGCTGCGTAAGTTTGAACTATTCTTCGGGAGAGAGGGTTAAACGCTTTTCACGTCCGCAAGCCTCTGCATTCTAGAGGCAACTAAAGTATTACTATATCTTCAAGGCGGGATTTTCACCTTTGACCAACTACGCATGCGCGTGTTGCACCTGCACGCAAAAGGTGTCCGTTCAGTCCAGGTGTAGTTTTATAAGTTACCTGCAAGATCATTTTCGAAACAGTGGGTATGGTTGAGTCATTCGGCAAGTCCCACACGCGGGGAGAGTCATGTTGGCTCTCCCTAGTACGTAACTGCATTTTCCCTACCTGTACAAGTTTTTAGGGCTCCAGTGACCTTTGATGTCGACTAGCCGTAAAGACCCACAAAATAAAAGTTTTCAACAAACTAGTTGGCGCTAAATATATTTCATCTCTAGATTTATGTAATGGTTACTGGTAAGTAGAAATGGAGGAAAGTAGTAAAGATTTAATAACTTTTAGCTCCCCTATGGGACACTAAGAATGTAATAGTCTTGATTTTATCCGCGATTTTAATGAGACGTATGTCCATCGTAATAAATAACTTAATCAATAAAGGATTTATCGTGTATTTGGACGACGTACTGTGTTACGATACGTCTTTAGAAACCCATCTAAAAGAACTTAAATCTTTTCTCGGTTAAAAGCAGCAAATTTAAAATTGAAACCTGAAAAATGTAATTTTTTTATTTAAGACGTAAGTTTCTTGGACACGTTCTATCTCAAAAAGGTTTAGAACCTGACGAAGATACAATCGTTGCTAAAAAAATTCCAGTTCCTCAAACTGTGAAGTCATTTTTAGGACTCGCAGGATTTTACAGATAATTTATTAAAAATTTTCAGAAACTTCAAGTAACCTAACAGATCTCACGAAAATAGGAGTCTTTACTTCCAGTGGGAGAAAAAACATGAAGAATTATTTCAGTTCCTTAGGGACTTAACTCAATATCGTTTTACATTTTCCAAATTTTTCTCAACCATTTGTATTAACGACAGACGCGTCAACTGCTGGAATAGGAGGCGTAGTGTCACAAACCTTCGAAGTCGGTGATCAAATGATAACTTGCACGAGCAAGAAGTTAAATAATCAACAGAAATCATAGTACCACTGATTAGGCGTTTTTTTAGGAGTAATGACAATAATACGAAAATTTCGTGTTTATTTATTTGGACATTTTACTTTACATTGCAATGGTTACTTACTTATTCAGAACCAAAACCTCGCTAAGCACGATGGATAATGGAACTTTACGAGTATAAGTTCACCATAAAGCATAAATCAGGCAAACAAATTCCTCACACTGATGCATTATCACGGATTGAAACTCCCACAATATCAGTAATAAGTGTAAATTCGGAGTACTAACATGTTTGGGATAAAGCTAGAATAGCAGAGAAACAAAGAAAATGTGAATCTTTGAAACAAGCTTTTGAACTTGCGAAAATGAAAGAACCTAGATATTTTATAGACTTGGAAAATGTTTCGTATAAAGTTCGGATCCCGCCTCCGGATCGAATTTATGCAATGTGTGCACTTTTAGCTATGCGTACATATATACTGAAGAGATGTCACGAAACTCAATTAGCTGGTCATGTAGGTATTAGTAAGACTCTAGATGTCGTAAATCTTTCTATTGGCCAAGTATGAACAACAAGACAAGGGTCTTTTGCAATAAATGTAAAATGAGAAATGGTGAGAAACAAAATGTACCCTGGAAGTATCTGAAACCACGTATCCGTTCGCAAAAATCGCAATTGACATTGTAGGACCCCTGAGCACAACTACTCGCGGAAACAAGTATATTTTGACGGTTCAAGACCGATTCACTCGATATCCAGGAGCAATCGCCATACCGGATCAAACGGCGAAAACCGTAGTAGCGCAGGCGTTAGTGGAAAATGTAATTTGCCGCCACGGTGCACCCAAAATTCTCTTCAATGATCGAGGCGCGAATTCTTCATCAATACTGAAGATAAAGTGTGTGTGGCATGTTAAAAATAAAACATGCCTTGACAAGTCCTTATAATCCACAAGGAAATGAAAGACTAGAAAGGTCTCACCAAACTTTTTCATCTGTTCTATCGCACTACCTACTAGACCACAGAGATTGGGATGATATATTGCCTTTTGCACTCTTTGTATTTCGAAATATCAAACAGGATTACTGAGTATCGCCCGGCATATTTAATCTGTGGCAGAGCACTCATGATGCCGCCTCCGCCGCCACCTCGCGTAGTAAAGATGACTCACGCGCAACGAAGATTCATGGCTTGGAAACGCAAGAAATTCCAACACAAAACATGTTATTCGTGTGCTGTGTAGTGTAGTGTTGTGAAAAGAAGTTTTTCTTCAACAAAAAATAGTATTGTGTTTTTACTAATTTTAGGACAAAGTTATCTGCAGGAAGAGTGATAATAGTGACCCTTATTTGCCTCTTCAAGATGGTAAGAAGCTTAAATGGACTTCTTTTCGTGCAAAGTGACGAAATTCAAATTGTAAATTTGTAATGATTGATTCACATTGACATACATATACTACAGACAGAGCTTGCAATAAATGAAATCGAGATTTAGACAAACGTTTTCAATTATTTAATAAACAGCTTAGCTAAGAAATTAAATAATTATTATAGTTTTTTGAATGTTGTTACAGAATATCAAAAACAAGTTCAACCCAGAATAATCCATTTAAAGAATCCATTTTATGATTTAAAATATCATACTAAAGTAAGACATAGGAGAGGTTTTGTAGACGCAATAGGACATGGCTTGCTGTTGTTGGAAGGCGTAGCAACAGACCTGCAAGTTCAGTCTAGAAAACAAAATAAATAAACATTGATACACAATTCTAATTATTTATTTATATCAAATGTCTGGCATACACTTGCTAGACGTGACAGTATGCTTTCGAGTACACCAAAGGAACAGTAAACTTTTGAAAGAAGCATCAACAAAGATCTCAGTGTCTCCTCCATTTGACGGAAATGTACGAAGAAATGGGATACATTCCTGGAGATTTACAAAGCGCGTTCTTTTTTTGCACATACGCAACACATCGAATCTTTCTCTGAAATACTTACGTCAAAAGGCAAGAAACTGGTGATCGCTGAGTTTGGAAAATTAATGCCCTCCCTATTCCCCGTCAAAGCTTTATTCGCTGTAATAAAGAATGCAACGATCCAGCTGAGCGGAGAAATGTTTTTGCATCTCATCAAATTTATGACGACACACGAGTCTAGGTGATAACAACGCAAGATGATGTCAGCAAAGTAACCGTACTTCCTAAAGTAAGGAGACGGCATATCATGTGTTCACTGTCAAACCACTTCCCTTGGATGTGTCCGAGCATAACAAACGCATTCTATTAAAATCCGACTCTCCTTACCTTGCAGTCAATCCATAAAAATCAAAATTCCTTCTTCTAAATTATTTTTCCAGACATAAAACCATCCTTTTCCCGCCAATATTTCCTATTCTAACTAATAGCATCAATTCTTATAATATAGCTGCGTACTTGATCAACTCTGAAACGATCTTAAGATTCTGCCAAATTCTTGTGACTAAACCGCCATATAAAGTATTCTTTAAACGAGAGAGACGAGGAAAGTGGTATTTTGTTGTCAGCGGAAATACTGTCGCCAATGTTATATGCAATAAATATACGTCTCTTTTCAAATTATCAGGACAAGGTCATTTTTTGTTGCCTCCGGGATGCGAAGCTGAAACCAAAATGCATCTTTTGCCGACCACGACAGATGAATATCGTGGCCATTTCGACGTATCAATCCTCACAGTAGAACATCTGAATTACGACAATAGTGCAATTGATAGAAAAATTGAATCAATGTCCAAGGAATCTATTAATATTAATGAAATTTTTGAAAAATTAAATAGAGAGAATGTGCAAGAAATACCAATTATTTCTTTGTCAGAATTGAAAACCAATTTCAAAGTCTGGTCTCCACTTCAAAATAGCATTCGGAATATGCATTATGCAGGGATAGGAACTATAGCAATAATAGTTATAACAACCATGGTAATACTCCTTGTGTGCATGTGCAATAAATGTTCACGTTTGAAGTCACGTTCAAGGCGAGAAGAGTGAAAATAAAACAACGTAATCATAATAACACAAAACCAAACTATTGAAGTGAGAGCAGCGTCATTGTTTCCTCCATTACAAACTTAAGAATATAGAAATAAAATAGAATAAAAAGTGACATTTTGTCTCAATGTTATGTAATATCAAATGTTTTTTGTATGTGTTTCTTAAATATGTAGAATGTATTATTGAATTTAAAAAGAGGACAACAGTTTCTTATAGCAATATAAATTGGTTTTGTATAATTAAGTTCGGACGTGAGCGAAGCTGCTTCATTTGCGACATGCGGGTTCCAGATTCCGTTTTGCGAAAGGAGGTGATGTAAAGTGGGCAGCGTGTGCTCGCGCATCTAACTGCAGACGAGAGGGGCGTTGGTAGTGGGTAAACTCAGCGGAAATACGCTGTATTATGAGAGGCAGCGGAAGTAGAAAGGGGAATCGCTGGACGACGTTCGATGGACATACAACATACCCCTAATCCTTTCCTCTTCCATAGCCAGGCGCCTGAATGATGCTCGTCTGTGATCCCTAGATTTGTCCCACACTTTATAGCCAGGGACCTGGAGGAGGCTCTGTTTTGATCCCACTCTTAAAGAATCCTTCCCATGCTGCGCTTAGTGTCCGTCCGCTGAGAACTACAGCCCCTGCTGCCTACCTGCCACTTACTCCTCCGCTGCTTGCGTGTCAATATGTAAGTTCAACAACGGTATTAAAGTAATTGCCATGACTGGGTTGACCAACTACTTGAGTCACCCACTCCTACTTATCGCTAGGCCACTAAGATAGTTAGAACAAGTTGTGTTAAAGGTTCTCCTAACACTTCATGACAACTGGCGTCATGTGAGGTGCTGAAATGAAACATTGTCTTCACGACAATTGTTCTCTTAATATTGATTTTACATTTTATCATGCATGTCGTTTTTTATCCCCGTTATTCATTATATGCAACTTTCGTGCGTTTGTATTCATTGTCTCTGTAGCCCCTCCCTGACCCAAGTTTTCTCCCCATTTTCCTTCCCGGAGAGGCGAATTTCAACATGGCCGAAAACGTCATTAATACTTTTATTATTATTAATCTCGAATATTTAGTGCTTATAACACCTACAATTCATTTGGAAACAATAAGTGGATAACAGTTCGGCTATAATTATTAAAACCGCCACTGCCCTTGGACCCTCGATCGGAATTGATGGGATGGTCTTTGACTTGTTTCCGGAGAATTGTTTATTTATTTAACAACTCAATAAATAATTTTAAATAGTATCAGTTTATTTCGAAAAAAACTAGTTAATGTTGTATTATGATTTGTATTATCCANGCTAGTTGGTTAGTAACAACTTGTATAATATTAATGTCAAAATAATACAAAATGGTGCAAAGTTTCTTCACAGAATGTGAGATTTTTGATTAAATTTTTTCAGTAAATGATGTAGAAGATGAACAAAACCCTTGCTTTTTTCTGTTCATAATATATAGTAAGAAATAATTAATTCCTTTCTTTTAATCAATTTATCCTTAATATTTTGAAGATAATAAATGTTTTGGGATTGAGCGGTGCATACCGTAACCGTTGCGAAGGACGTTAGTGGAAGGGAGAGACGAGACCGCTTTAGAGAGTCGAGGTGTTTTCCTTGATCGAAGGGGAAGCCATAAACAAGTCGAGTTAATCGCGCCAGCGCGCTACGAGTAATTTTTGCGAGTGCAGAAAGGACTAATGGGAGAATAAACAAATAGCTAAAGGTATCGTTAAAATCTAAACTAAAAGGAACGGAAAATTACTGGAGATTTCGGAAGGAAGGTCGGGCATGTATCGGTGACCGATTTGGGTGCATGGTCGCGGTTATAGAGAGAGAAACATGCGAAACTACCAAAGCAGGGGTAGAGGCCTTTTGTTATGGCAACCTGATGAACGATGGAGGTTCACAGGTGGAGGGAAAAATTAAGGATGGACTAGCGACGCCACGAGACTCATGAACGTAAATAGAAATGAGCGACGAAGAGCAGAAGGGACGAAGGACAAGACGACTGCGTAGGAATCGTCGTAGGGTCTAGAATAATGAAGCGTCAAAGAGATGGGTCAGACATACTAAATTTAAAAGGCTGTCAAACTTAAATTTCGCCTCGATAACAGATGAGGATCTGGGCCTGGCTAATATCACCAAAGAGATGTTAATGAAAGAACACAATCCCGAGACCAAGGAAAATTACAAAAATCTAGCCTGACGATTGGCTCGTAGACAACAAAACGTCACAGTAAAACCCGCCAATTATCGCGACTTCACGTGAAGTAAGATTTAAGCTCAATTGGACAAAAAAGATCACATGATGCCGCGGGAAAAGGAGTGTGTTCGCAAACTTCAGGGTGACAGAGTGGGGATTTTACTACTTAACAACGGGCGGAGACGCTCCGAGGCTATTTATTAGAATTTTTTACTACTAGAATTATCATTCCGAGATTTTCTACGTGATCATTACGAGAATGTTCGCTATCACTACTACTATGAGATCACGAGCATATCATTATGCTTTTCGGAGATTTTTAACTATGAAGTTTCACTCAGAGTTCGAGTTTCAATAGTAAAATCAACTGTTTTATCAGTTAATTAGTTCCGGCCACTGAATTTTTGCGAGCATGTCCGATGATTGATACGGGTGCAAGTTCGCGCGGAATCGTAATTAGCTACTCGGCCGAAAGTATTTTATCCATTGACTTAAATATTGAAGCGCCTATAAAATCTCATTACGCTAATTAATTACGGCATAATCATCCAGCTGATTTTCGGGAAGGAACGAGGAAATGGAACTTGGACGGAGGCAAGGTCGGTCGCTGGCCTCTGGAACTAAATGAGGCGACAGCATGGGGTTAGACTGCTTCCATGAATGACCTGGTTATGCGACGGGCGTACTGGCTTACCACTAGGACCTTTTGGAAAGACGGTACATCACAAAGGTAATAACGAGCTGGCTGCGCCCTGTGATCTCGTGTTGTTGAGCTGCAAGAAGAACTGTGCAACGACGTACAGTTTATTACCGTAGCCCAGACGTCTTGTAATCAAATGTCATTACTTAAACAATAAGGGCAAAGAAGTTGAACTTTTATCATCGGTACTCTCTAGTTAATTCCCTGTAAATTTTCATGGCTGGAGATTTAAGCTACCAGGATTTCATTTGTCCAAACGAAATCCATTTATTTTCATTTTTTATGAAGTGTTCTTGTTATTTTTTGTGGTAACATGCATGATATGTTAGGAAATAATAATGTATAATTGTTTAAATAAATATAATTAAACCAATTGTACTTAAATGGCGTTTTTCATTCATAAGGAACTTAAGTGTATGTTTTCACGATTACTAATGGGCCGAACCCAACCCCCTTGTAAAAATAGAACCCGTCTGGTGCTGAACGTGCTAGCCGAATAGGAGAGGTAATTTAAGTGTTACCGACTACACCGACTAACCGGGACACCCATCGCTTTGTGTTGCTATACACACACACACACATTTACATACCAACCAACGTTTCCAGAGCAAGTCGCTCCAGTTTTCAGGGACAGTACGCGCACTTTAAAACTTAGTTAGGGCAAGTGCAATTGTAGCAAGGAGTGTGAGGCCTCGTATGATTCTCAGTTTTTTTAGGACTTTCATATATCAGTTTGATAGAATAACCGAGTAAGCAGCTGGCATCTGAAACTAAATTCTAGCAAATTTCGCTACTCGAGGAAATCACAGAATTCAGACATTGTCTACTTGCCAGCTATCACCAGGAGTGAAGAAAGAAGACGTCGTTGAGGTACACGAACTGGAGTGCACGACGTATTTTCTTCGATCTACGAGTCACGGGGATTCTTTGTCTGTATGTGGCATAGTATCGTGACTTTGAACATTTTGCGATTGATGTGTTATTATTTTTGAGTTTTGTAATCTTGGGTTATAGAGATTTAACAATTTGTGAAAGGTATTTTCATATGATAAACACCAGATTCTAATCAACTCTCCTGTGGAATTATTCTGGGTTCTTTCATCAGTCCATTGGATTGTTTTCTTTGAATAAATGTTTTGTTAATGAGTCAGTGTAGTCATTCTGGGAACAGCCAGTTACTGCATAGTACAAATCTCATTGCTGTACTCAAGTTACCCTGGGACGTAATCACGTCAATGGCAGTCACACGTGGGTGGAAACGTGCCGACTCCGACTTGGTCAAGATCTCGGAAACGGTATGAGGGATTCAATTCGAGCAAACGGTGAAGAACAAGAAAATGGAACAGGAAAGTAAACTTAGAAGGTGTAAAGCATAGGGAAAGGGTGAGACTCATGAAAGTACATCGGCTTGCTGTCATTCATCAAGCGATGTGACATTACATCGGTAACCGGAGGCCAAATATGAAAAGAATAGAAGATGTTGAAGCAAGGGAGTAGTATGTATGATGTAATGGAGCTATGGAGGACTGTAGTTCGTTTGCATATGTATAATGAAG
>NNCF01127528.1:17267-67187 GCA_002313205.1 Laupala kohalensis | reverse complement strand
AGTTACGGGAAAAAGAGAAAATGCGGGAAAAATTTGATGTCACCAATAAAATAGCTAAGATAAAACCAGATAATAGAGGAATAGTTCCCGAAGTAGGAGAAATTGCCGTAGAATTGATAAATGATAGCTTTAAAGAAGTTATCAAGAGGATAAATGAAACGAAAGAAGAAATAATGAATGTTGTACAAGAAAGAGTAAATATACAAAGTGAGATCTTACAGTAACGGGATAGAACAGAGATTAAAGGAATAGCACAGAAGGATATGAAAGAAGAGCATAGACAGGTGTATGTAGAAGAAGGTCACGGAAAAAAACGAGGAAAAGTTATGCTGCTATCATTAAGGGTAATTCTAGATTATGTAGGACAACACTGATAGATAAAAGAGATTAAAAAAAGAAAATAGATATAGTTAGGACATTAGATGTTGTCTTGTTGGAAGAGAAAGACCATTAGTTAGTTCATACATGACTCGGTAGGACGGGTTACTAGTTCATGTACAGAATACGGAAGGATGAAACAAGATACCGAAGATAACGGAAGGAAAGATATAATGATTGCGACAGTAAGGTGGAAGGTACCAAAACTGATAGTATACGGTGTTGAGAAATAGATGGAAGAAGATGAATTCTTGAGAAGGCTAAAAGTGCGAAATTTTTGGAGAAGGAGATGTAAGTACAGCTGAAGAAGTGGCAAAAGTTCTCGAACGGTTTGACTGAAAGGATGGAAATACGTTAAATTATATTTTGGAACTGGAATGAAAATTACTTTTATGTTACAACAGTGTATATATCGGTTTCAAATCACATAATGTAGAAGAAACAATGCGTAGCTTCTAGCGCCAGAAGTACGGCCATCAAACAAAAGTTGTACGGATGATGAAGAGACGTGCAGTAATTGTGGTGACAAAAATCATAATTATGTCTAATCATAGGAGTCTTCGTATGGCTCTCAATATTCGTATGGCACTCGTTCTGTAGAGACGTCCTCGAGCGCAGGTAGCCGATTAGCAGGAAGTCACTAACCCCGTTACCTCGCTCCGAAGAGGAAATTCTGCCGACTCTCAAAAGACAAGTATTCAGTTGAATTTTCGTAGAATATATCTACCAAGTTTGAGACTTTTATTTTTAATTATTTATTTTTTCTTCTGAATTATAGTAGCACGTATTACAGCTATCCACTTTCATATCTGCATCTATTTGAAATTTCTATTTTCGTATTTTTATAAGTTCCTGTAGTTTTTTCCCTTTTCTTGAAGATGAGCAATAAGCGAAATGCTAAGAGTGATAACTGCAGCAATGCATCCGATGCCCATTCTGACGTCGCGATGGCTGTCGAGAAGGCCTTGCACCCGCCTGTCCTCCTTCTAACCCTGGTCAATATCGTCTTACAGGTCGTAGGGGAAAAACTGAATGAAGCGATGAGTTTCAATAATGAACTTGTTTCAGAATTGAAATCGGAACTGGAAGCGATGCATAAGGAGGTCCGCGTCCTTAAGCAGGAGATGAAATATCGAACGGATCAGTTGGAGATGTACACACGAAGGAACTCTCATAGAATCTTTAGGTTAGAGGAAAACGAAGCCGAAAAAACAGATCAGTTAGTTATTTCTGTGGCAAAAAAGATGAGTGTTTCTCTTGATGTTATTGATATTGATAGGAGTCATAGAGTAACTTTTAAAACTCATGATAAAAAAAGACCTATAATTGTGAAATTTGTCAGTTATAGAAAACGCCAGGAGATATTCCGCGCGAAGCGTGCCCTGAAAGGATCAGGCATCACCGTGCGGAAAGACCTCAGGAGCACCCGCTTGGAATTACTACAGGCGGCGATTCAACGTTTCGAGATCTCCAATGTATGGACTGAAGATGGAACTATCATCGTTCGACGTGGGAACAACCGGGTTCAGACGTTGGCTGAACTCCACAATATTAAGTAAGATGCTCGCCATGCTCCCCCTTTTTTCCTTGTCATAAGCAGATATATCATTATCTGTTCCTGAATTGTTTATTTCTTCTTAGTCTTTCTCCATAATATTATATTTCTAATATTTAAAATTATCACTTTTTCTACTTTAAAATTTATTTATTTCGCGTATTAAATCCATAATACTCAGATCCAAAAATTGCTTATTTTTAATTTCCTAACTATTCAACTTGGTATTTGGAAAAAATTCCCAATAAGTGCATTCGTTGACCTAAATGACAACAGCACGAAGATGCCTTCCTTCCCCAGATCCATTAACTCAAGCGCTAACTGCCCCAAACCTGAGTGCTTCAACCCTCACTAATCCCTCCCGACACTCTGTTTGCTGCCCACGTAAATGCTCCGTCTGTTAACGCTCACCATGACGAAATTGCACAAATACTTTCTAACCGTCAATTGCATGCATTGTGTATTAGTGAAACGAGGATGAAAAAGAGTTTAAACTCGTCCATGGTTGCAATATCTGGATACAAATTTCTTCGTGCGGATAGAAATAGCGATAAATCAGGTAGAATTTTTCTCCGATACCACATTCAGTTCAAAGTTTTAGATTTATCCGAAAAAGAAGCAAATAAAAAACTAGAATCACTGGTAATTGAAATACAACTTTCAACCAAAAAGTGTGTATTATCGGTAATTTACTCTCCTCCTAAAATCAGTAATATTGACAGTAATTTAAATGTATTATCGAAATTTGTCATCACGAACATGTTATTATAATGGGAGATTTCATCTTGAATTTAATAAAACATCACTTCATGCGCAGCTATTAATTTCAAAAACTTGTTTGCCTGAATCTAAAGATTCTTTCACTCCAAGCAGCACATCATACACGAGAGAGGCCGAAGCGTGGATGTGTTGCTTGGAGTGATATCATTGTGTCCCATATAGATAAAGTGCTACTTCACGGACAGACACCGGGAATATCACAACATGATCTTAATTACGTCTCGTATAATCTTAAATCTCCTAGGTACGAGAATCCAAAAATAATCAATTACAGGGACTTCGAAATGTTTGATTTAGAAACGTTTCAAATGTAAGGAACGATGCTTCCGTGGCAACTCGTGTATAATAAAATCGAAAAGTCAAAATATTTTCGGATTTACTTACTCAGCACATAAACAAGTATCTGACATTGAAAACAGTTTTCGTAACTCGTCCCCCGGCTCCGTGGATAATTAACGAAATACGAGATTTTATGAAGGAATGGAATGTAGCTCATAACATTTTCCGACGCACAAAGTGTGACAGTGATAGAAATATTTATTAAAAGTTAAGGAATTTAGTCACTAGCAAAATTAAAACTGCTAAAACTAGATATTTTCATCATTTTCTCGGAGCAAATCACGATAAAGTAAAACTGAGTGGAAAACTCTCCGAAGTCTGGGCGTCGGTAATTGTCAAACCACATCACATGTTAATATTCCACTAAACAATCTTAACCAATACTCTGTGAATTCTGCCCCGGAACTTACTGATATCTGATACTCTCAAATCAATAAAAGTTCCTGAAGAACAACATACTGATCTTATCTACTTCTCTGGTGTAAACTCTGGTACCATACTTAACATAATTAAAAGTCTCATATCCAAAGCATCTGGATGAGATTGCATAAATGCTAGGCTCTTAAAACTTTGTGCTCATCCAGCAATACCAGCCATTAGAGACATAATAAACTTTTCTCTCTGTAGTGGTTCCTATCCAAGTGCATGGAAAACGACTCTCGTTCACCCATTGCAAAAACACCCTTATCCCACCTCTGCAAGCGATTATCGACCGATTAGTATACTTCCAACACTTTCAAAAGTGCTTGAGAAATTGACTCGAAAGCAAATAGAAAGTTATTTAATGAAAAATAGCATTTTAGACGAGAATCAGTCAGGTTTTCGAACGGAACTGCACAGGAACGACTCTACTGACAGTCACTGAAGATATTAGAAAAAATATGTGCCACGGTGAAGTAACCATAAGAATACTCCTTGACTTTAGTAAAGCATTTGATTCCGTCGACCATGAAATTCTTTTAGCTAAATTAAAAAATATAGGTTTTGCTAATCTTACATTAAAATGATTCCATGAATATTTAACTGTCCGTGAACAACTCGTCCAATTAGGGTAATATAAATCAAATACTTTTAAAACTCGCAGAGGTGTTGCTCAAGGGACAGTTTCAGGACCCCTAGCATTTCTCAGCAATGTAAATGAAATAGGAAAATCTTTAAAATATAGTAAATACCATATGTACGCTGAAGACCTCCAAATTTATCTCAGCGGACGAACATCGGAATTAAATTCTATCGAACAGAAAATAAATCAGGACTTGACATCACTCCACACTTGGTCTTCCTCTTTGGGTTTATTACTGAACCAATCAAAATCTCAGTGCTTGATGATCGGTTTACGAAATTTACTTAATAGGTTTGCAGAACGCGATCCGCCTAATATTAATGTATAGTGTATTACTTCCATGGTGCAAATCAGCGCGTAATCTGGGTATTTATGTGGATAGTAATTTAAGTCGGAAAACGCAAGAAGACCAAACTTGTCAAAAGGTTTTTTCCTCTATGCACACCCTAATGTGTCTTCGTAATTTAGTACTCACTTCCACGAGAAAATTTCTGGTAAATTCGTTAATAATCCCTCACTTTGACTACCGTGACTTTATTTTTTCAGATTTAAATTCAAAGCCACGACACAAATTACAAGTTACACAAATTGCATGCCTCCGTATCATATTTGATCTACGCAAATATGACTACGTATCAGAATATTATTTAAAAACTGAAATATTCCCTATTAAATTAAACGTATTCTCTATAACCTCATCATGCTGTTCAAGATTCTAAAAAATAAACATTTAACTCAACTTGCTATAAACTACAATATTTAAAACAAAAAAGAACTAGAAATGATGAACTTCACGTGGTACCACGACACAGAACGCCCATATTCAACAAATTATTTACAGTACATACCTCGAATGGAATAAACTACCACCTGACGTGAGACATTCGAATGGTGTCCATATATTCAATAGAAAATTAACCTCTTGGTTGCGCGAACATCCTCCATAGTATGAAATAAATACCGAGGTCCTGTCCCTAATACTTTACTTTTTATTATTGTTATTATTATTAATTTATTCAATTACCATATTTTCCTTCTCTTGCAAACACCAGATCTATTTCCAACTACCCTTCTTCTATCTCTTTATTCTTAAAAGTATCTTCCCCCAGTTTTTCTTCTATTCCTCCCTCTCCCCTTCTACTTCTACCCCACCCATTCTAGTAGCTGTTGTAACATTCCAAAGGTAAGATATTGTTTAATAAAATGTCCTGTAAT
Organism: Laupala kohalensis; assembly: GCA_002313205.1. Taxonomy (NCBI): domain Eukaryota; kingdom Metazoa; phylum Arthropoda; class Insecta; order Orthoptera; family Trigonidiidae; genus Laupala; species Laupala kohalensis. The sequence continues at coordinate 61,857 of NNCF01127528.1, read as the reverse complement.
TTGTTATTAATTTTTATGTAAGTTAAGATGTGAACCATAGAATAATGTTATATCTAAGAGTAATTTTATTCTGTGTAAAATGAAAAATATCCTAACTAATTATATTTTTGTATTTATATATGTATTTTATCATATTTTTTGTAATGTTTTACTTAATTTTGATAAAGTCGTTATGTAATGTTATATTGATTTTTTTTGCAAAAGTCCTTTTTTCCCTTCTAATGAGATTCGTTTCTAACAGGTACTACATTAGTTTATAAATCAATTTTATCTTATATAAACTTATAAATTGTTTGTTATGTTCGGTCTTAAGCCGCCATCCTGATTGGGGTTTTCGACGGGTTTCCCTTTGTCGCTTAAGGTTCAATACCGGGATGGTCCTTAGCTTGTTTTCCTGGTAGTAGATATAGTTAATACCCTGCCATTTCAATTAATTTTGTAATGATATTGTAAATATTTTTAAAGTGGTTAAGCGAAAGAGCATACCTCGAGCTGAGTCTCGACACTAATAAAGTCATTTATTTATTTATTTATGCAGAATGTAAAAGAAAAATGAAGGAGCATGATGTGTCTGTTGTTTGAAAAGAGGACGTAACGGAAGTCATTCAATTAGGTAGAAAAATTGTGCAGAGTATCTTAGAGAGATAATCAAAGGTCAAACAGATTATGGATTATAGAGTGCTCCAAATAAATCTGCACGGCGCCAAATTAGGTACGATGATATGACACATTAGCCGCAAAAGAAAAAATAGATATTTGCTTAATACAGGAACCATATGTAAGAAAGAAAAGATGATGTATTTGCCACTTACATACAGAATAATTTTTACAGATGGTGGGAAATTAGTAATACTGATTACAAATAATCTGGTGGAAGTGATACAAGTAGATGAGTTTTATGGAAAATATATGCAGGTAGTAAAGGAAATTGTAAGTAAGGAAAATTTCATTGTGCATACAATACATTTGAAAAAGTAAGTGGATTTTCCAAACGGTGGAGAAAGTACTACAAAGATAGAGTTGTTATGATGTTATTCTGGGCGCCGATTGGAATGGACGATCGACATTATGTGGTGACAATTACCAATGAGCGACGAAAACTATTAGAACAAATGATTTTTAAAACCGATTTGACAATATGCAACGTCTTCGGGGAAGTGACATTTGAGACACTATGGTAAATCCATCGTATACATGACACTACAGACCAGGGATAAGGAGAGTGTGGTGACAAGATAGCAAACTTCATGGGTAATTGATACGTTATAACAGAATGAACAAGACCATATATTTTTTAAAGAGATGGTAAAATGAATTACCAACGTATTAATTGGGAGAAATATGAAAAAGAAAAAAAAAAGTGATTTATCTCAGAATTACCTGGAAATGCCAAAGATGAAAGGGTAGATAAGATATATTTTTAGTGGGGCTTTACGTTTCGTCGACATCGAGTTCATTAGAGCCCTGAAAACTTGTACAGATAGGGAAAATGCAGTTACGCACTAGAGAGAGCAAACATGACTCTCCCCGCAAGTGGGACTCGCAGAATTACTCAACCATACTCACTAAAAACCATCCTTAAATAAAAATCAAAACTCTAATATCAACATATCTCAAAGCATTACATATAATTTTTTTAAGGGTGGCGGAGAAAGAAAAAAAAATAAGAAGAAAGAGGAAAAGATACCGTAGCGTAGGCATCGAAAAGAACAAAAGGTAACCAAGGAAAGTCAAAAAAGAGAAAGGAAGGTTCCTAGCATTAGTAAGTGCTCGTAATGCCAGACACAGCCCAGGACCCCGTGTTTGCCATACATGTACATAATAGATATAAGTTCCCTGAGGGTAGATAAGATTCAGTTGAAAATGCTTGAGGAACTGAAGAAATATCCGAAGTGGAGAAGGATATGCAAGTTGTAAACTATGGTGGAGCTGTGAATTGACAGAAAAAATGGGTAATAAATATAGTATGACATATGTTTCAAAAGGAAACAAGTGATGAGTCCAAGAGGAAGGAACTGTGTCAAGAATATAAAAGCTCAATTAGCATATAAAATTGCCACATGGCAGAAGAAGGGGAAAAGTTGGAATGACTTTTTAGAAGGAAGCAATCGTCAAAGTATATAGGGAATGCCATACTTCATCGTACGAGACAAAATGAAGGGCCAAATGATATGGAGTAATATACAAAAAGAAACGACAATGTCTATGACTTGGGCAGAAACAAAAGATGAATTGTTCGGATCATTATTAGGACATGAACAGGAAAATCAGGAAAGGAATTACGAGGATATTTGTGAATATGAAATTTGGCAGGATGAAGAACAAGTAGAAAGCATGGTGAAAGCTCTGAGTAAAAACAAGATTTCAGGCTACGAACGACAAGACATGTCGTATGAATGGGCAGTTTGAGAAAGAAATAATACACTTGAGAAATTTGTTACAACTATGGGTTCTTTCCAAAGGCGTGGAATATCGGAGTAGTAAAATTCTTTTCGAAGGATAGTATGAAAGAGAAAACTCAAAGAAAGTCCTACTGCTCAATAACTGTTGCCAATGTTGGGTAAGTTATTGGATAAATGTGTGGGAAAGAATATCTTAGAAAAAGTAACTAATAAAAATTTCTGTACGCAACAATTTGGTTTTGTAAATAAAAGGAAAAGAGAGAATGCAATCAGAAAAATTGTTGACACTATACGAAAAAGATGGACAAAATAGATACTTGTTTTAAGTGTGGACTATGAAAGAGCCTTCGATAGTGTGAATTGGAAAATTCTCCAAGAACATGTAGCAAAATTAGGGATTGTCAACAAACTAAAAAAATTAGTACAGTCTTACATTGAGAACAGATATGTGCTACTGGAATGAGGTGAAAGGAAAATGTTGAATATAGTTGGGAAAAGCTGTCCGCGAAGAAGTCATACCGGGACATTTTATTGCTATCTAGTATTAAACGAAGTGTTTACAGAAATGTCAAAAGAGGAATAAATAAGAAGAGAAAAGTCAAGAAATAATTAGGAAATTTATGACTGTGAGTGAAAGGATGAAATTAAAAGTATCTCAATCTAAAACAGTAGATATGGTCTTTGGGTTTCGGAAACGAGGAAGTCCTATCATACATATTTGGGAGTGGAGGATTATACTCGAAGAAAAAATTAAGTCTTTAGCAGTCATGTTTGATGCAAAAAGTTTTTAAAACCATTTTGATTATATTACAACGAAAGTGAAAATAATATATTGCGGTTTAAGGAGAGTTGGAATAAGTATAATATCGTGAAAAAAAGTGCGGGAAATATATGTAAGAGCATTATCTTTAATAATTTCATATTATTCTAGTGTGTGGAAGAAGAGGTTAGATGTCGTTTATGTGAAAAGAAAGCTACGAAGTTTACAAAGAATTTGTCACATACATTTGAGCAAATGTTACCGAAGTGCCTCTACGAAGGCTATGGAGGTACATTTTGGAATTTTGCCAGTAGATATGAGAATTCGCAAGATGGCATTCTGAACGCGTATACGAGGTGGAGAAGTAATGTGTGTAGATGGAAAAGAATTAAAGGCAACAGACAAAGTGTGGAGAAATAAATTAACGGGAAAGCTTTTGTAATCTTGTGAAGTACGATGGAATAATGCGGTTGAGGGACATGACATATAAATGTATAAAGACTGTTAAATTTTCACAAACAAGGAATGGTTTCGGCATTTACTAGAAATTATGACAGGACTTGGGGACGTGAATAAATATTTACATGAAATGAAAATTAACTGACAGTGATATTTGTTTATGTGGAGAACGTACTGAAGACTTTGACCATATATTGTACGACTGTGAATATAATGATGAAAGAGAAAATTTATTATAATTATCGAAAAAGGAAGGAGTTTATACATCGGCAAATTGACATAATCTAATACGGAATGAAGAAGTTTTTGAAAAATTCGAGGAGATTGGAACTTTTAATGATCTGTGTGAGGCAACCATTGAATACAGATGTTGGATAGTTGTAGCTCCCGTATCTAGTGGTGATGACACTACAGTACCAGTATAAAGGTAATATTACGTAAGAAAGAGACCATATGGAAAAGAGACCAATGAGAGAGAATTAGACCCAGATAATGACCTTTGAGTCCAGGGACCGGAATACATTATAAACTAATTGAAAGAAAGAGACACTTGGAGTCGTTCGTGATATGTTGAGACTTTGACGATTGAATGCATGTGGAACACGTGACGTATGTACTGTAATATCGTTCACTCTGTGTTCGTGAAATCAGAGGCGAATGCTCATGGCTAATAAGAATTGCTAGTAAAAATGACCATTGGGTGACCATCTGTTATCTCCAAACTGCTTTTGAAGAGCACTGGAAATAAATGACAGATGGCCAAACATTGGTCATTTTTACAAGACATGGGTATAGGATGATAATGTGATTGATCGTTTATATCATTTCATGGTGCGGTGCAGCCCATGAGGCCTGCTCTTCCACTTGACCGTGACTTGGATAAGAGGACAGGAAAGGAGAGGAAAAAGGAAAGAGATTACCGGGAAACTTATGGTACCGAACCAACATTTGCTTGGAGCAGTTGAGGAAACCTTAGATGAAATTCTCACCTAATTCGGCCGAGCAGGATTTGAGCTCCCTCTCTGCCACTTAAAGAGATTATCGAATTGAACACGCTACCATGACACCACCGCTTTTAGTTCACGTCATGTATAATTTTTACTAGGCATGTGTCGAATAATTTCTAGGTATTTTCAAGGGGCTGACATGACGCGAAGATTTTTTCACTATAGTATCCTTCCAGGGCGATTGTTTCGATTGCGAGTTCCGCTTGCGTCTTCTGGTCTCGCGCTAGACGTGTGTGTGGGCGTTCTGGAGGTGCGTCCTTCTAACGGGCCCTTTCATGAAATTGTGTTGGTTCTTGACAACGGTAATATTCCTTTTGCAGCTGCTCCCATGTTATTATAACTGCGCGGACCTCCGGGCACGTGTATATCATTTGATTCACAATTAAAGTGGACTCCGCACTTTAGACTGCATCAGTAACTCAACTTACACGTGGGTCGATTCGCTCACCGCGGCTAACAAACCCCCTTCGGTATCACTCTTTCTACGCAGCAGGGTGCTATTTCTCTGGACTCAGAGAAATTAGACCACACTCGCAAGGTACGCATTGAGGCGTCCCCACCACATCGATCTCTCCTACCCTTTCCCTAATTGTATCTGAATACATAGGCCAACGTCCATCCCTCTCCACACATTACCATAGTGCTGTACGCAACTTTTCTATTTCCGATTCTTCCGCCTACCATGGACAGCGTTTCAATACATTCCGATAGCCACGTGGAGTCTCCCACGCCTATGAGGGCGAGTTCCAGGGTTCGTTGCGTTCCCGAGAAGATACACACCACCCCTTCGAGGTTACTTAAACTAGGTTACCACCCATCCCAAGGGACTGGTCTTTTGGGAGAACTCGCTCGAGACGGAAGGTGGCGGATCGTGAGGACGCCCCGCTCTGTTCACCGTGGCTTCCCGGAGCACTACCGACAACAGTTTTGATGGCTACCTGTCTGACGGTAAATAAAAGCACTTGGAACATTGTGGCGGACCTCGCCGTCCCATTCGGGCTCATCAGGCGTGTTAATCCAATATGTTGAGTTTTCGCCCCGATAAGGGCGTTTAGCGTAATTTGCCTATGAGGGCATCACTGTAACTTTTTAATTACAAGCTCTCTTTTCGAGCTTATTTTCAAATTCAATTATTAAACCTTTCTTCATATTTTATATATGTTTGTTTTATTAACCAAGCACCAAAAGATGAATAGGGAATCCATTTTACCTCTCTGCCAAGCGGGTTACTCTAATTATTAACTCTGGGGCTTATCCCCCCCCCCATCGTTGGAACGAAAGCGACGCTATATTTTTATAGCAAGCAGCCCAACGTGACAGTGTTCTATTTTGCAATGCATATACCCACTATGTTGACCTGGAAAATAGCCACATTTTTCATTGCGTGCACTAACAATCCTGAAAATAATAAATGATAAAAGCAATGATGAATCATTATGTAATACCAATTTTTTAAAAATTTCGAGGTCGATTAGCGTATTCGATGACAATTAGTTGTCTTTTGAGGTTCTTCGGCATATGAGAGTGAACTAAACTGAGATTTTAGAAATCTTTGTGAAGCAGGAAGAAATATTTCACCATGCCTTACATACGTAACATCCACCGCCACAAACAATTTCACACGAAAAGTGTTACATTTTAATAATCGTGTTAGTTTAGAAACCATGAATTTCTTCGAGGGATCATATGTTAACAACACTCTAGTATATAGTGCAATTTCAAGAAACATTTAGCACTCTGCACGTGAAAAATGCAATATTAACAAACTGTAGACTGATAATATACTCGTAACAGGATTGACAATGTACGTCCCTGACAGTATCAAGCGCGTTTCAACATTATTTAATTACAAGCTTTATCGCGTTTCAAGTACATGCGAACCGTGTTTCGAAACCCGTAAAAACATTTGAAAATGATAGAAATTCGAACTCTAACATGTTTCGAGTCCGTTTCGATTCGTGAAAAGCTCGTAATGAAACGTGATTTACACAGAGAAAGGTGATCTGAAACATGCTAGTTACACTTTGTTACGCACTACCCATGGCTGAAATCTGGTAGCGGAAAACGGTACGACGAACTTCGGACCGATCCGAAATTTCAGGCTTTTTCGCAGCCTAATATACTGGACTGTCCTAATATTTCAGACCGACCCATATTTCGAAGAAAAAATTTGAAATTTCGAGATGGTGCGAAATTCATCTTTCCGTTTTCCGCTATCAGATGGCTGTGAAAGCGGGATGTCTTCTTGGGACCATTTTTCGCCGAGATTTAAGTATTCCACTTCACAGTAAGCAATTCACAATAACTGAAATTCAAAGAATTTTGTTCTTACTCTTTAACATGTCGCGTGTGGGGTTTTGTAAATGAAAAATCCGTTGTTCTCGTTGAGGATTGAACCTGTTCTTTGACGGACAGGAGTCCGCTACGTTAACCACTCGGCTATTGGCGCCGATAGGTGAACGATACTATTTGGCGATGTTTTTGGTATAATTTAAGGAATTGTTTAGAGTACGCATGTGTTTAATAAGAGTTCCATTGCAACTTTTGAAAAAAAAAATTATTCTTTAGATTTTATAAAAACTAGATATTTTGTTAAGTTTTGGGAGGTGCAGAAATTTGAAATCCGCCACTGCGTTTGGGCCTTTAGAGAGGAATTGCATCTCGAGTATTTTGCATTATGCTCATACACATTTTGTAACCAGTGGTGTATTGCTAAATAAGAAAGTACCGGTACACTGATCTTTCAAGCATTAAAAATTGGTATATGGGGATCATTAAATGAAAAATTGATAAATATAAACATTTTGTTGCATTTTATTATATTACATTTTAAACTATTACATATTATAATTTTCCGATTTTAAATATTTTATTTTTAAAAGAATTCCCATGAGGGATCATGTACATAAGTTTTCGTGCACTCTTTATTCGTTTGTGGATCTACTGCAATTCTGTGACTATGTAACCGAGTTTTGACATATTTATTACAGTCTAAATTGAAACATCGTCAGCAAGAATACGCGACCTCTCATCAGTCAATATTAAATTCATGCAACTAAAACAACGTTCGTATTCTGAAGTACTACATGCAATCATTTTCGCACAGGATACCTATTCTTCCATATCTGTAGGAATTGCACGACCACCATTACCTAAATAATCTTGAATTTAAAGTCATTTAAAGTCTGTTTTAATGTATATCAAAGCGTTGGTACAATGATTCTATTTCAATTTTTCCAAATTGCAAATCTCATACACCAGTCGTAGATTCTTTATATTGAATTTATGTTTTTTTTTAATGCCTCTTGGGGAGGTTCAGGCCATGAGGTTTGCTCTTTCACCTAACCGTTGGACTGGGGTAAAGGGAGTGGAAAGGATAGATGTTAGGTTCGAGGTCATACTTAGTTCTGATAAATTAAATTTACAATGTATGCGTTTCAAAAAATTGCCCCGGAACGCGTTTCCTTTATAAAAGTGAGATAACGTTTTTTCCTGCGGACACAATAATGAATTATTTATTTACTTGTTAATTATTTTTTATCCTGCTTGATAGTTGTGAGGTATTATTAACTGCAGTTAAAACTAGTTGTTAGAAACTGTAGTCAATGCTCTTTCTGACAATGTATTTATTCAATTTACCTATCATCTTAACAACTTAGGAAATTTCCTAATTTGACCAAATTATTCTTGTTGATCGTAGGCATAATTTCAGTTTATTTATCGTTATTACATAGGTTCAAACAATAATATTAATTAAAGTTTGTAATGGTTTGTTTGTTTTTCAGAAAAAAAAAGTTTAATAACGAAATTTTAATTGCGCATTTATTCCATCAATAACCATGTTTCAAAACATGTTTGAAACGCACTATTCTTCCCTCAAATTTCGTTTCGATGGCAACAGGAAAAGCATGTGACAAGCGCGTTCTGAAACGTGTTTGAAATGTACTATTCTGTCTTTAAAATCTGTTTCGATGGCACTAGGGAAAGCATGTGTCAAGCGCGTTTGAAAACGTGAAATATACAATCGAATGTGTGGGAAGCATTGTTTCAATCATGCTTCTTTACCAGAACTGTCTACGAGAAAGTATGTTTCGGGCGTGTAACGAAATTGATTGTTAACGCACTAAAACACGTTCCAACCCCGTGTAAAGTACGTTTCAATACCGTTTCAGGATGTAGAAGCAAACCGTGTTACAGACTTGTTACACACTTGAAACGTAATATTCTGTGGTAGGATTCTGTCACAGGTCTCGTTATGCAGGCTATGATTACGTCCGGGTCGACACTTGCTTTTGCCAATGAAAAATCTACAGAACTGTTCCCCACAATTGACAATTGATTAGACGCCGGCTCAGCATCACGTTCGTTGTTGGAAGTGGTGTCATTCACAGATACACTGTCCTGTTGTACAATATGAGCACCACAAATGAATTCCCTCAGATTGCAAAAAAGATGTGCATCATCTGAATCACAGTTTGCTCCACGAGTAATATCGCAAAATGCTAGTCCATTCATGATGCAAAAAGCTGAAATGAACTTACTCAGTGGGTTGATAATTACAACCGCAGTGTTATCGAATTAGCCCAAACAAGTTCTCCAATGCATCCTGATTGATAGCACGGGGATTCAAAACCTTAACATTATACATTTTTCCTGATTGGAGTAAATGTACCATTCCATTCATTGTGGTAATTAGTTCACTTTAAAACGGAAGTGTTCCCACACGTCTTCTATCATCTTTAGGGTAAAAAACCCACCCCCTAATCTCTGACTCCTTCCACAAGGCAAAATGTCCCGAAGCATCACAAAAGCCATGTTTGAAACTTGTGGCATCTGCAACACCAGTACACACAATTTTATTACCAAAACAGCAATATAAATCAGTTTTCACTCAAATCAACGTCCATTACATAATCTAAAGAAGTAATTAATGAAAGATGATATTTTATCGACATACAGTATATCTTTTGTGAAAAGAACTCACTACGTTTTAACTTCATTCTAAGTCATTGTAAAACATTAGTTCCAGCACAGTAAGCTTTTACTTACCAACACGACCAATTGATTAGCCATTTAGGCTATCGAATATCTTGTTCACAAAATTCAGATAGCTCTATGTGGCCAATGCTGAGCCAGGAAGGATGCCTACAACAAAGATGAAAATAATTATAAATTTCAAGCTATTAGATATTCCATATAAATTCGAAATTACACTTACTATAAGATACTGCACGGTGTATGTGAGCGCTGGTGGTATAGCTCATAACCTGAGCAGCAAACTTAATTCGCATCTTTTGCTTATTAGGATTTACATGTGCTTTGATAAGCTTCGGAACACATCTCATAAAGGATTCACAATCCGCCTAATGGTAGGAGACAATGTGCTGCCATTCAGCACTACCTCTTGGAAAGATGCCTCCTTCTTCCCTTTCAAAGCTGCATCCAATGTCATAATTAATTAAAGCATTTCTGCTGCATTTCAGGAGGTGAGGGGCATCAAAAAGAGTCACAAANGAGGGGCATGAAAAAGAGGCACAACCTTCTGTCCCTTAAGGTGAAAGAAGAGGTTGGAAGGGGAAGAACCTAATAATTTCAGTGCTGCCCTATTGCTGGAGCCCATATCACAGATTGTAGCGAGAACGATACAGCCAGCGTCCCAACAACGCAGGAGCACTTCCTTTATTAGCACATTGAGATAATTTGAGGACATTCCTGAGGCAGAGAAATAGAAAGATATGGGTTGCTTCCATTTCCACACCAAACCACGAAGCATGAACACTGGACATACTTTGCAGGAAGCGCAGTTCTCCCTAAATGTCCAAGATCCTCGACACCATCTATGACGTCCAATTTCGGATTGTACCGAAGGTTCTCTTTGATTGATATTTCGTCAAACATCAAGTAACACAGATGGTCCTTCTCTGACAATGCCTTCATGGAGAGTGCAATAATGGGGAAAACACCCTCATTGATTCCAGCTTGAAGAATAGCTCTTTGGAGCATACCCGTCAAGGTTCTTGGAGAAGGAAGAAGATTGTTGTAATTAAAGAAGCTATATGCACGAAAGCCCCTCTCATACAGAGAGAGAAAGAGAATCTTGTCATCGAATGACCATGTCCTTCCTTTGGAATTTTTCCTCGCATTAGATAGTACAGATGAAAGCAAGTTACCAACAGTAGTTCCAAAGATGTCACATAATGAGGACATCTTCAAATCATCTTCAAGGTCCTGCTTACCTCTGGCATATCTGTCGCAATTTCATCCTCTTTAATTGCATTTCCATAGCTTTCCCATATCGATACAGCAACCTCTTACGAGCAGTCAAGGCCGAGTGGCATTGTTTCAGGACAAGATAAGAGATGAATCCTTTAAATTACGTAAATTCAAGTTATCGTTTGAACTACGCAATTTATCAGACCGAAAACTTGCAAAACAATGCTGGTCGAAAGAATTCAAAGAAACCAATGGTCTTGGCGAGGCAGATGTACAATGTGAGAAAGAAAAAGTAATGGGAGTGTCAGAGGAAAATGAAGAAGTAAATGCAGAAATAAGGGGGGCAGGTGATGATGAAAGTGAATAAGAAAAAACAGTATATGTGGTGGTTGGAGACAAAATAGCACTAGATGATGTGGAAGAAACAGTAGGTTGACTCCTCAAGAAAGAAGCAGAGATTGGTGATACGGCATTTCTCTTCATGTATCTCGAACCTGGAAAAAAATCACATTGAAAATTTTATACATCTGTCTAAACTGGAAGCAAAAATGCAGGAGTTAATTTTACTTCAGAATCCCAAGACCTGGAAAAACGGGTGACAGAAGGGATAGCAGAAATAGGTGAAATAAGCAAAATCAAGAATAACCTACTCCTGAAGCTGATAATAAAAAAAACATATACTACCAAATCCACGATCGCCACCCTAATCCAATGGTTCCAACAAAAAAAACTCACAATAAAAACTGACAAATCTTGCATAGTTTCCTTCCATAATCCTCATTCATCTAAACAGCACAAACCAACATCGAATTTAATAGTAACCACCTCATCTTTAAACAAAGAACACAGTTTCTGGGACTTACTGTACAAGATATAATGAAATGGAACTGTCACCTAGAAACACTGAATATGAGACTCAGCACAATAAACTACGTCATCAGAGTTCTAACAACAAATTGCATAACAGATACCCTTTGAATGCAAATGTCAATTCCATTCTAAAATATGGTATAATATTTTGGGGACAAGCACCAGAAACAAAACAAACTTTTAGTTTACAGAAGAGAATAATACGAACAATTACCAACACTAATAAACTTTCCACGTGTAAACCATTATTTAAAAAGTTGAATATACTTTCACTGCCATGCATGTACATTTTTGAAACTTTGAAGTTTGTAAAAAAAAGTATCTACTAGACAAAGGATCATTCTATACATTTAATTCCACTGTTCATGTTCACAACTAGAAATGCCAGAATTATCCATCTGCCACAGATAACTTCCACTCTTAGCCAAAAAAGATCTTATAATGCAGGTGTACAGCTATATAATGCGTTACCACAAAACATAAAAAACATCAATACATTGTACCCATTGAAAACAAAACTCAAACAATTCTTAGAACAGAAACTCTACTACAGTGTACAAGAATTCTCAATTGCAATAACTAATGTATGACTTAAAATCTCTTACAATTAATCATTAGAAGAAAGGTGCAGAAGGTGCATGATGCAGAAAATGATCAAACAACATTAAATTACACTGTTTTAGCATAAATATAGATCTTGACATAAATTAATAATATAAAAGTAAAATAATAGAAATCCTACAATAAATATCTAATAATCGTAGCCTAAATAAATATTAATATACATTTTATATTTATCGTAGCCTAAATAAATATTAATATACATTAGTTTTATTTTGTATTAATTTCTACGTAGTCTAAGTTAAATGAATATTATGAAATGTATCAAAATTATTATATTGATGTTATTCGTATATGCAAATATTATTGTCATTGTTGTTAGTACTATGACACGCCATACATCATTGTTATGATCTATGTGGTTCAATAAAATGTTATTATATTATATTTATTTTCATCATTTCATACACAGACTTCATTCATTAATATATTACTTAGATATTATAGATAATAAATTTTTATACAATACTTCATATAACATTCGTTTTCATTTAACAAACCATGAAAGTCGTCTGGGGTAAAATGTGCGGAGCACACTCTCGTACATCGTGCGACCCGCACACCCGTCAGGCCAAGACAATTTATCCATTGTCGTCTACAAGAGAATGTATCAAATATATTTATAAATAAATAAGCAACAATAATCGCTGCAACGTGACTGAGGTAAGTGCCTCTGCCCACACGGGCAGTGGCGCTAAGGCAACAAGAAATACTTACCCTTCTGGTGGGGCAGGGAATCTAATGAATGTAATGTCCGGGGTGCCGCCAACTGTGTTGAAGCACCCCGGAACACAGCAAACAAAAATCCGCGACATTACGTTTAGTTGGCTACGAATGTCGGCTAAGGTACGTACTACGTACAGCAGCGCATGTAGAATGTAATAAACAAAGGCAAACACTAACAGCCAATAGGAGATGAATGAACATGATCTTGCAGCCATCTATTGAGCGCTACAGTAAATATCTAGAGATGAATAGATGGTGGCGATGTCTAGTTGATATTTGATGCGCACTACTACAAACTTCAAACCTCTGACCTTTTTACCCTATCTTCTTTCCTCACCCTGGTCGGATCCCTCGCAAAAAGCAGACGGAAATATTTCAGAATTACGTCAACAGAGCGCGCAACCACCGAGCTCCCTCGACAGTCGAAAGGCGATGGCATTCATTTGTCCAAGGCTGCTCTTTTACGAAAACTGAGGAGGAGACTGAAAATATGTATTGTATCTTATCAAATTAGTTTCTTGGTCATTTTTCCATATTGAAACATTTTATTAAAATTCACATTATTGAATAGTGTGAATTTGCTTCTTAATTTCAGCTCATTATTGGCGTAGCTGTAAAAAACAATGAAATCTTATTTTTTAGAAGGTCCAATCAGATTAATTCTTCTTCAACAATAAGTAGCGTTCTTTATTGCTTCTTCTTCTATTCACTCCTGTGAAAAAATGTAATTGAGGAGGTTTCTGCTGCTGCTCCGATTTGGTGTCTTCTTGCAGATTTTTTGTGTTTTGTGTTGACAGTATCTAATCTTCATTCATTTTCTTAACTGTTATTTTAGGCACTTGTTTGGGCATTGGTCTACTTAATACAGTGACTTCAGCATGTCATTTTAGGAACATTGTAATTTATCTTATTTTTATGTGGTATTCTTTCAATAGATCATTTCTTTCCTTAAAGTTCCAGGTCATGATTATTTTCTGTTTCACTAGATATCTCACAATGTTTTTTTCAATTAATACTTGTTTTTGATTCTGCTTTATTTTTTGCAATGATACTTCTCGCCGACTTATTTAGCACCACATTTAATACACTCCTAAGAGAGGGAAATAACTGTCTTCTGCCAGAAGCATATCTCGGGTCTAAAGGGTTCGTGTGATATTCATCTTTTCAGCAATTAGTGAGATTATTGTTGTGTGTTCATGTGCATTTTTAATTTTTTTGAGAAAGAAGAGTAGTATGGAAATATCTCTTAGATCTCTTAGACTTCATCCTACATACAATAAATTTCAAAGAATATTAAAACTTAATTATCCTCACTATTACACTTACAAAGTGTGACTTATAATTCAGGTATCACATTGACTTCATACCTTTCCTGTGCCAATCAATATCAATATCCCTCCTAATAATAAATCAAAAATGCTATTTTATTATTCTTTTCGTTTTCAACGGTGAACTTTAGTATGTGATTAAATAGGTTAAAAGTATTTAAAATAATGTCATTGCTCCCTTTAGGGACACCTAACAACAAGTCATCCACATATTTATAAATCATGCAAACTTTAAATTGTAATTTTCGTAGAACATTGTCTAACAAAGTATTCAAAATTATTTTGGCAATAATAGGCGCTATTGGAGACCCCATTGCTACACCGTCAACCATTCCATAAATTTCCCTTCATAAGATAGATACCCTTCTTTACAGCATACATTGAACTGTTCAATTAATTCTTTCTCACACATCTGATTATGATAAAATGCTAGAAAGATTTGTGATTGATGAGTAACGAGTGAGTTGTTGTATTGCAAATTTATACAGGTATGTTTTTTATTTATTATTCAGTGTTTAACTTACTGCTAGAAAATTAGAAGAGCTGCTTATTGTAGACGTTGTTTGTGTATAGCCCTGAAGAAAGAAATATAGATTTTTGAAACGTCGGCATTATGGAATAGTGTTATTTTTTCGTTTTTTCTTTCGACCCAATCTCAATAATATTGTATTGTTTTCAGCAATTTCTGAACTATGTGAAAGATATCCTAATATGTGACAATTTTAGAGCGTGTGCCCCGAATTGTGGAAGTGTGTGGGTTTTATTTGCGAGAATCTACTGATTCTCCAAATGAATTCGAAGAGATGCTATTTTTGTGTTGGGAGACCTGTATAATCATGCTGATGCTTTGTTTAAAAGAAAGAATAGTTGAGGTATTATAACTATTTAGTATTTGTAGTGTGAGGACAATTATTGGAGATAAATTTACTTGTTTACATGTCTAGTAAATGAATAAATCTGAATGTCTTGTTCAACTTCAAGTGGGAATGGAGAACGAGTGTGTTGAATAAGTTGAACAAACTTTCAAATTTTCGAAGAAGAGAAGTTTCTCTTTCTGTGAAATTGTGATGTTACTTGCAGTTTTTTGTGATATTATTTTGCTTGTTATTAAACAGAATAACCTGCTGATTCGTTCAGTTAGTACTTTACCCATGTCCGGGGGTAGTTGCTTGCTTGATGAAGAATGTTCTTAAAATTGTTCATGTGCTTCATTTTGGTGGTGCATTGGCTGATGGACATTAGATGATTCTATACGAAAAAAAGTAATAATTCTGAAAATATTAAATTATACCATTAAATATATTAAATTGATATCAGTTTTCAAATTTCAATTCGTTAAAAAAGAAACGATACGAAAGTTCTTGTTAATGAGAATAACGTAGTATTGCTAAGATTGTAAAATCCAAGTGCTGAGATTGCATTGTATACGAAAGTAAACAAACGGAGTGCTGAAGGCAATGCAGGAGCTCAAAAGAAGTTTTAGTCTGATGAACAAAGTGTAGTAATACCCCATTGTATTATTATTATTATTATTATTATTATTATTATTATTATTATTACTATTTTGTTTGTTCCCTCAGCATTGCTGTTGGTATAAGACAAAATAGGGACAACAGAGCTAATCGTATCCGTCTATAGATCACTCAAGAACTTTCTCACAATGTTGGTGATATTGAGAATGACAGCTTTTTGTATGAGTATATAAATATTCTTATTCAAGTGAAGAATCTTAAGGTTTTCGTGCAACTGTTTTGGAATTACACCAGTGGCTGACAAAACAATTGGGACAAAGCTCCACAGAGCCTCCTACAGAGCTTTCCACTTCTGGGCGTCTTCGTTCGTGCCTCTCACACACTTCCTCCTACACCCTATCTGTCTCCTCTCCGAAAAGATCTGCGTAATACTTCCTCTAAACTTCTAATATTCTCGCGGGATGTGATTCCATCTCACCATCACTGTTTATTACATTTCTCACTGGCTTTTTATATTTTCTTCTCAGTCCATTAATGGTTCGCCAGTACAGACTCTTGTTTGCTCTATAATTATTTTCGACTTCGTTTCCGAATTCTTCCCAGGTTTGATGTTTCGACTGTTTGACCGCTATTTTCACATTGTTTCTAGCTTCTCTGTATTGTTCCCAGTCCTCGTGTCTTTTGGTCTGTAGATATTTAAGATAAGTCTTGTTTTTTATTTTAACCAGTTCTTTAATCCTTTCATTCCACCGTTTAGTTCTTTTGAATCTCGTATTTACTGTTTTTGAACCCATACCTCCGTTGCCGTTTCAATTATAGGTGTTTTGAAGGTACACCATTTTCTTTCCAGGTCCCACTCTTCTACGTTGCCATATTTAAGTAACTTGATACGTAGTTTTCCTTGATATACCTTCTTTTTCTCTGTTCCCCGTAGTTTCTCGACCTTTATTCTTGAATACTTTTTAGTCTTTACACATTTCAGGATCTTGATGTGAACTTTCATTACTACCAACTTGTGTTCAGTGCTTAGCTCCGCACTCCTATAGACTCTAAAGTCTTGTACTGCATATCTAAATGCTCTGGTGTATGTGAAGTACTCTATCAAACTTTTGTATTCTACATGATTTTTTACTGTTTTGAATGTAAATTTATGTATTGATTTGTGTGGAAACCAAGTGTTGCCTATTAATAGCTGGTTATCCACACACATCTTTATCATGCGTGTTCTATTCTCATTTCTGATTCTTTCTGCTCCGTGCCCTCCCATAATTCCTTTCCCCTCTCTTCTATCGTTGCCTATCCTAGCACTCCTATCCCCCATGATGATAATGTGGTTGTTATTCTCTCTACTAATATTTACGGTTCTCTGTAAGTGCGTATAGAATGCTTCTTTTTCTATAATTTCCTTGTCATCAGGTGGAGCATGTATATTAACTAAAGTCACTATTTCTTCAAGTTGTATATCCATTTTTATAATTCTCGAGTTTACGGGTTCCCAAGACAGAACTCTAGCATTTATATCTGGGTCAACTATTATTCCTACTCCCTCTTTCGCTCTTGTTTTCTCTCCAACTCCTGAAAATCTCAGTACATATCTCTTATCTAATTTCACTTCCCTATTTCCTTTCTTTTTTGTTTCGCTAATACCCAATGTCTTCAATTTGTATTTTTCCATCTCTTACACTATTTTTACTTCTTTGTGTGTTAAAGATGTTATGTTCCATATACCTATTCTCATACCATTTCGAATGCGCGGTTGTCTTTCAGTTGTTGATTGATTTCCGCGGGCTAAATATTTGGCTCTGAATCTAACGTAACCCATGAGTGGATGATTAAGTCTACGTCATGGAGTCGGATGTGCCACGGCTCTCAACGTTTCCCGGCTAAACGCGGTTTTCTGTCGGGGTATCCTTCCCTTAGCCTTTGGGAATCCCTCCGACTCCTACAAGGCAGCAGGAGGTAAGGAAGCGAGATTGGTTGGGGAAGATAGGTCGTTGTGAAACACAGTTCGTCTGGTACCTCAGCTGAGACCTGTCCGGCTTGGGTGGCCCTGCTGGTAGTTACAGTACCGCCGGTATAGCTCTCAGCTTCGCTGGTACGCGCAAACCCTCGCCACCCGCACGCACAGTGCTTCGTTAAGATGGTGTTCCCTGGGAGGGTCCATTTACTCATTAATTGTAATTATTATATATGGGTTGAGGATTTATTAGCGATTTGTTGCATTCAATTTTAATTGCAGGTTTTTGTAAATTCCTTGGTCAATAATAATAATAATAATAAATTTATTGTCTAAAACAGTAGAAAAAAATGTACATTCAATGCAAATTTAAGAAATTAAAATCTCTGGTTGAATGCCCCGTTTTGAAAGAAGCGCCATGCGTTTACGTGATGTCTTGAATTAGTTCACCTGACTGCGAGAGCGAAGTAGATGACGTAAATTTGTCACCGAAGGGTCTCATGGGAGTTTGTACCCCCTAACTCGAACCGCGTTAAAATGGCGTAAAGATGATTCTTCAGTGAGGAATTGATTAGTTTTGCTGATTTAAGAGCCAAAGTTCTTGAGAATTTATTTACATACTGGGTTTTAAGGCGTGTATAATATAACTTGTTGTAGCTTCCATAAAGTGACGTAAGGTACATTTTTCTATTATTTATTGGGGTATAATGATGTACCTTAGTACTTATGTTTGCTTGAATCTGTGAAATTACTTTGTAGGTACTGAAATGGAAAGTATTCGATGGGAAGACCACTCCAGTGACCTTTTAAGTTTGGTAACCAAATTATATAAGAATGTTGAGTTCATGGATTGTGTGTTGGATACTGATGGAGGATTGTTAAAAGCACATAGAGTGATTTTGGCTGCATGCAGTCCACATTTCAAGGTAAGGTTTTTCTTTTTCCTTTAGATTTTTAGATCATTTTATGATGTAATTGTATATAAAGTATTTTTTGGTTAGAGTAGTAGCACTATTCTTTGGTTGTTTTTTAAATTTTATCATTTTGATTATGGATTAATAAATATAAAACTACCAAATGAAGCAGACTATTTTCATAATGCTTCATCTAAAGTTATGTATTCTGAAATGAATTTTCTCCAAGGAAGCTTAAGAACTGGTTCTTTGGGTTGCATTGTAGTGTGGAAGTACACTGCTATATAGCTGTGATATAGGATACGCTGAACAATTTCTCTAATTTTCCTTGTATTTACATTGAAAGTAAATTAATATCAGATCTTAAAGAAATAGAATTATGAGTAAGAATCATTGAGCAATGGTTTTTATTTTCAATGTTTTATTAAATTGATACAACTTTCTCATGGTTGATTCCTCAGCTTAACTTATTATTGTATTCTATGCTGGGGTATGCAAGTGACCCTGTTGTTAGATTAGGAAGAAAGCTACAAATATAATAGATCAAAGTATGTCCAGATGTCAATCTAGAACTTCAAAAATCATTTAAAAAGCTGAATTACCTTAATGAAACTTTCCATTGGTCACAATGGTTTTGATTATATTTCAGTAAAGTTTTTTGATATTCTACCTAATGAACTGAAGATAATATATTGTTACAAGAAAGTAATAAAAATGAATCTAGGAGGATGGGTATTACACCAAACAATTGCATAATATATTGTCCGTTACATTTTGGTTTACATTCAAGTATGTATTTATATACATTGTCATTTATACAATAACGTGAAAAACATTATGTAATTTCTGCATATATTTATTGAGAGTTTTGGAGGGAGCATTAAGTTACATTTATTTATACTATTTATTATATATCTTTCAATTTTTGTTCTTCTTAGTTTAAGACTATCTATGCACAGACATAAAATTGCAGAGCTTAATTTGGTTGTGAAAATGTGTAGTGTTGAAGTGTATGTATTGTAAAACAGAATTATATAATTGTCTTCATTATTTGAAGTACTCTGGTTTTAATTTTATGCTATGTAGTTTTGCATACTCTTAAGTATTTTTGCACCTTCTTACATATCCCTGAAAAAATGGGTGGTTTGCATGTTAGAATATATCTAACAAACAATACTTTGTAGTAAAATAATTATTGTGTTTATCTAAAATTCTCGCCAAGTTGAAGAAAGGTGTATAGAGCAATGGCAGAGTTTGGATTAGTTATGATCCATCAAAAACTAAAAAATAATACAATTTACCTGCCAACAGGGAAATAAATTTATAAGAAACAGAATATGTATTTGTAGCGACTCGTTAGAAACCAGTATTAATGCCAACGATTCAGTGACAAACAGAAGTGATTTGCAGAACCCTGATGACTTTTCCACAGAACCTTTGGGTTCTTCGGAACCCACTTGAGAAATTGCAGAGTTATTCTACACACATAATTCACACAAAATTATAAGAATTCAATTAACTTATGAATTATAGATATATTATATTGTCCAAGTTTTTTACACAACATTTATGAATGACCTAAGGTTATAAATAATTACATGTCTGATATCCTTATTTGTTGAAATAAAACTAATCATGTCATTTGTAATGCAATTTTTTTTCTTTTTTCTCGCCAATACCTATATGATATTTCATTGATATTGCAACACAAAAAGTTAATATATGTAAAAGATGCATTAAAACTGTGTCATGAAATATAATAGTAACATAGGTTTCAAATCAAAGTGTTACAATATTATGTATACAATTTTTAAGCATCAAATAATCATTACTGGTGTTGCTATTTGTGTTTTATTCTTTGTGATTAATAAGGAGACAATCCTAGAAATTAGACATGATGTGTTAGATATGAAAAGGAAGCTTCATTTTATGAAAATGATGAGGTCTAGTCAAATAAATTTTTTATTTAATGTAATAAATATGTTTACACTTCCCAGAAAAATTTGTGAATGCCAGTTTCTCCTAAACTGTGTCAATAAAAAACAGACTCTCTTGTTATGTTGGACGAAGCATTATTGGAGATTTTGGCACTTAAAATGAATCACATTTTTGGTATTTAAAACAGTACATGTTAACATGTGTAAGAGATGTACAAAAGAAAATCAATACCATGTGAGATGTCCCAAAGAAACCAACCCAGATGGTCTTTATTAGAGCTCCAAAATGCTTTAATATGTTTCCAGAACAAAATGATTTACACAAATGGACAGTTCACAGAACAACAGTTATGTTCAGAGAGTGTCACGTATCTTATTTTGTTGACTGGTGGTTAGAGGGAATGGATAGAGAAGACGGTTTATGTGGGAATCTTTATTTTGAATTGTTTAGTGTTGTCTATTTAATCATGGATGGTAGAGGCTGCTATGACCCAGGTATAACTTTGTCCTTGTGTATTTATTTGTATGATTTGGCCAATTTAATGGAGAATTTTTAAGATTTTAACTTCAAAAAAATCATTAATATTTTTATTATGAAATTTAGCATGGGCTGGTACAGATTGAGGTGAAACAGATGCATCAGATCAGTTCTATGTTTATTTTTTCAAACATGATAATGAGATGCAATTTCTCTAACTTAAAAATTTGTAAAAATTGTGGATTTTCAAAGTAAATTCAGTGTTTAGCAATGCAGTCACTGACATACTTTTGGGTAGGTAAATCAGGTGACTGGATTTGTAAATGATGTGACGAAAATGTCAGGCTTTACTTCTTGGTGTTTTGCAGGGTTTTACTCCAACAGATGTCAGGGGGTTCTTGTTTTTATTTAATAATTCACAGAGGTAAGAGGGTTGTTTAGGGACAAGAAGAGGTAAATCTTTTTCTCTTGAAGACTGTGTTTGTGGAGGGATTAGGCTATAATCTGATACATGTTAATAATGCATTGTTTACAATTTTTCAATGCCAGAGTAAAATCTTGGACACAGTGCAAGGCACTGAGAGTTCCTTTATAAACATAGTTTGTGGCGAGAGGTAAATCTTTTTTGTCTTTCACAACATTAAGGGATTACGGTAATTGGATGTTGAGTTATGTGTTTAGGCACTGATTAAGATCTGAAAAGATTATTATATATTCTCAGGCTTGAATAGATACAACATAAGAAAGTGTCTTTTACATAAAAGGGTGGCAACTGCTAAAATGAAGTGTTAATTTGTTCCCCATGAACGTGTTGTTTTTTTTCTCGTATTCATGTCAGAGTGAGATGTCGACTGTGAGGAAATTCATTGATCAAATTTTGACTACTTCATGTTCACCAGTTGAAAACATTTTGGTATATGGTAGTTTGGCGGAAAAAATATAGAAGATCTTTTCTTTCTTGATTCGTTTGTTTTTGGGGATGCTGAATCCGAATTTCAACTTTGCCACCTCGTAGATCCTGTGCCTTTTGAAAAAAATCCAAAAAGACTCGAAAAAATTGCACTTTTTAAATTTTTTGTTAATAACTTGAAAAGTATGTGTGCTTCTGGAGAAAAGTATATGAATGCAAAGTTAATGCACATTAAATTTCCTACAAATAAAGTCTAAAGTTTTTTTTTGTCTGACAAACAGATATCGCACTAGAACGTGGTGAAATTTGACCAAAATTTTGAAATATACCCCAAAAACTTGTTTTTCTTATGTTATTTGTCTACAACTTAAAAATTACATACTTTTAGAGAGTATTGTCCATCATAAAAATAAACTACATTAAATATCCTTTAAATTATGTCTTTTGAAAAGTCTTTTTTGTCAGATGAACATTTTAGGTGGATGTCAACATGTCAGAGCGCCCGTAAGTTGAGTGTATATCGGACACAGCTGCTATGCTAAGAACACCTCAGTGTGAGTTCTACGTTAACAAAATCCCATTTGAAATACTACAACATGATTCAAATAATTTGTATGTATATATAAACTAAATAAATTAAGTTGTTGAATAATTTTAAAGAATTTGTTGTTTATTCTGGTACTGTTATTTTCTATTGCTTGTTCAGAAAACTTGTCCTGCTAGAACGTTGTGACACAATATTTTCATATTTCATTACATGCAACTATTTTATTGTTGAACTAGGTCATAACTTTTACTGAGTATATATTATATATGTGAGACTCATGCAAATTTAATGCTACACAAACACAGCATAGGGATTGTTGGTGATGAAAGGATCAACTGGCACTTCTCTAGGGAGGTGGGTTCTCAGTGCATAGATCTCATTGTTGGTGGTGATTTCAGATCTATGAAGTTCAGACAGAAAGACCGAGTGAAATCCATTTCCCCCATCAAGTGTTCACAGTCAAACCGTTGTTATCAATCCCACCACTCTTTCGGAGAATAAGTATTGCAAGAGAATCAGATGAAGATAATAGAGCAGTTTTTGCACTGTGAACTCTGTCCCTATCCAATATCTCTGTTTAATGATAGTGTCATGAGAAAAGGTAAAGTTTTTAAAAAGCGTTCAAACCCGTAAAAGGAACCACTGTTCTGGAACACGGTAAATTTGTGATTGATGGCTTTTTTATTGCATTGTGTAGGGTGATCAAGCGGAGTGACACTCACAAGTATTTGTGACACAGACATTGACTATATTATATCCAAGTACAAGTCTACTGCTGTTGTAGTTTTAGATGGATACCCTGACTCAAAGAAAAAAAGCTGTAAGTACACGGAGTGCTTGAGGAGGTGAAGCAAAAAAAATTCCATCAATCTAAAGATCAGTGACACAATGGTGCCTACAGTAACCCAGGAAAACTTCAACTGCCAATTCAAGGAACAAACATCAACTGATTTCCATGTTAACTTTAAAATTGAAGGAGTCCAACAATTTTCTACAAACAAGCACAGGAAGATGCAGACAGGCTGATTATGGTCACTGGCAATAGCCTGGTGCCTCATCATGAGAGAGTGGGAGAAGATATAGATCATCTGGTTATCATGATAGGATTGTGTACTCCTGACTACGTATACTTCTTGGAGCCAGGGAAGGGAAAAGTCCCTTCAATGCTATACCATCCTCCAAGTGCTAATGATAAATGTCTTGCTGACCTCGTGTCATTTCTACATGCTGTGAGTGGTTGTGACAATTCATCCACTCTGTACAACTATTGTAAAGTAAAATTTATTAACACACTAAAGAAGGATCAATGATCAAGGTGTTTGCAGACACTGAAGCCGATCTTGAGGTAATTGTCAATGCAGGAGAACAATTTCTCCTCACTTTGTAAGGGTCTGGCAAACACTATGTCATTGAACAAATTGAGATACAAACAATACTTAACTTTGGCATATAAGGTGACGTCCTATATTGCCTCACTTCCCCTACCGAAGCAGCAGCATGACAACATTTACTGAGAGTATTCTAACAGGTGCAAAAATGGCTTGGAAATGAAAAAAACCCGGAATATTTGGGGTGGACACTAAGGAACAAGAATCTGATACCAGTCACCACCTTGGAATCCCCCACCCCTGACAAACTTCTTCAGCTGATGAACTGCAAATGTCAGAAGGACTGCAAAGGGAGTTGTATGTGTAGAAAATTTATTCTGTTCTATACTGTGTGAAAAATGAGAAGGAACCTACACCAGCACCGACAAATATTATACAGATGAAGACGGTGACATGATCATGATGATCAACCATCATCTACGACTGTCGTGATAAAAGGTATTTTAATATATAATCAAAAATATAACTATTCAATCTCAATAATTTTGATCTCTGTAGTCTTTAAGATGAGAATTAAGGACCTTCTCCAGTCAAACATTATCAATCATATGAAGATGATGAGAAGACCAGTCCTTTCAGTGCCAAGCGTCTTCGACCAAATTGAGTAATTTTTATATTCATCATATAATTATGTATGTACTCTATTGTAGATTAAGTAGCTAAATTGTAGAAAGTATGGAAAGTATTATGGAAGTAGTACATAAAAACATAATTTGTGATTGGATTATATTCCAATGTTATTGTAAAAGTATATTTTTGTTCCAAAATGTAATATTTATTTGTTAAATTCACCAGAGTGTGTGCTCAGTAAAACTGTATTACAATCTAGTTCCATAATAAAATAGTTGCATATAATAAAATATGGAAATATTGCATCACATACTAGCAGAAATTGGCTGGATTGACCCCTATTCCCCTGGTTACTTGACAACAACAACAACAATAATAATAATAATAATAATTCAATTTTATTTACTTTTTTCCTACAATGTTTGGTTTGTTATTAGGTATTGTCTTTTTCATTACAAATAATACATAAGAAAGATATTTACAAATGTTCTTGGTTATACAAACTATATAGTTATACTAATTATGTTTTACAGGTGAAGTAATAAAGAGGAAAAAGTGATACGCGCACGCTCACACACATGCTCACATCTGTGTGTGTGCGTGTGTGTATCTCTCTCTCCCCTTTATTATATACACATCATATACAATTAAAATACATACTATTGTATTACACTTTTGTAATGTTGAATCTTTTTAAAAATGTCTGTTTACTGATGCAAAACGCATTTTTCATTAACATATACAAACCTAACATTGTTTAAAATTGTCCTCTCTTAGTTCCAGAGAACTTGTCAGGGATGAGATCATTTATAAATTAATTATGTCATGAGTAGGTCTACTACTTTTTTAATTTTCCTTTAAAAACCAATATTTTAATTCTTCTTTAAATTTGTTAAGAGAATTTATTTCAAATAAATTGTCTGGTAACTTATGGAACAGTTAAGGAATTTTAGTTTTTCATTTCCTTTTTCCATATTTATTGAATGTTTTTCCATATTATGTGGGATTTTAAAACTGAATTTTTTCCTGGTGAAATGTTAATGTTTTCTTTGTATGTTTAATTCTTCTTTGTTCTTGTTATTCAATATCAATTGAAATTCGTGCATTTGTGTAATATTTAAGATATTTGCTGCTTTATACAGATCATTGATATTATTGTGGTTCCCAGAATCTAGGCATTTGACTACTTTGTTCCGTAGTTATTATACACTGTGTACATGTGACTTTGAAACTGATCCCCATACTGAAATTCCATATCTAATTATTGAGTCAAACAGTGCATAATGTGTTGTTTTTAATGTAATTAGGGGGGTGATGTCTTTGATTATGGTCAGGTCCAGGTACAAATATGCAGTTTATTAGTGCTCCTTTCTCAATTGTTACTTCTAGATACTTTAAACTGTTTACTCTGTTTATTTCCTCCTTACAAATAGAATTGGAGAAGTTTTCATGTATACAGTTTGTCGTGTTATGTAAGATTTATTAGATTTCTTTTTGTATATGCTGTAGGGTTATGAAGCATTTTAGTTTTAGTTTTGTTTATAGTGAAACCCTTCTCATGTGCCCCATTTTGAAACCTTTCAAATCCTTTGTAAAATTGCTTTTACTGTTGCTTTGTCTTTGTTGATTGATATTATTAGATTGTCATCTGCACATACAAAGAAATTGCATTTTATAAAAACATGTATCAATATTATTGACATGTTTAAAATATAGAATTGGTGCCAAGTAACTTTCTTGCATAATACCTGATTTAAGGGATCACTAAAGTTGTCAATTTTGACCCTAAAAGATTTGCCTGTTAAGTAACTTTCAATTAATTTAGAGATATTTCCTCTTACTCCTATTCTTTCTAATGCTTCTATCATTTTCTTGATTTATTACATTGTACTCTTTTGGCGTGTCTGTTGATTGGACAATTACATACATATATTTATCTAATTTGCTAATAATGAAATAACCAGTCGTCCTTAGTTCTGTGGCAGTTACTTTCTGGTAGTCATTTTGATGATTATTTATAATTTTGAATTTGTTAAAAAAAACTTGTTAACTTTATAGTAATTTTTTTTTTCAGAGATTTTACTGAAAAGATTTAGAATAGATATTGCTCTATATTTTTCATATTTAAGAAAGGATCCTCTTTATGAATAGGTTTAATGATAGCGTCTTCTAGCTTATTTGGTAACTCAACTTTTTTAATACTGTTGTTTATCATGGATGTTATTAACTGTGCTAAAGTCTCCATGTTTTCTAGTATGTGATTGTTTAAATTCCATCGTCTCCTGGAGACTTTGTAATGTCCATTTTCTGAATTATGTTTTTTATTTCTTCTACATTTGTGCTCGGTAGAACGAAGGAATTGAAAATTGTATTCATTTCTTGGGTATTAAGAATTTCTGATGTCACATTGGTGTGTTATCTTATTTATTTGATTAATAAAGTTGTGGGCATTAGCTATTGTTTTTATACTTTCTGCATTGTCGAGATATTTGTAATTTATTTGATCCACAGATTCTCTTTTTATTATACCTATGAGTGAATTTATGGTATGCCATGTTTTTAGCATCAAATTAGTACTCTTTGAAAATATTTTTATAGTATTGTTTTTTTAGATTACTTTTTTAGTTAATTTCTTTCGGATAGCTTTATATTCTGTTCTTAATTTATTTTTTATGTTGGAATTTTCACTGGGCACACTTTTCCATTTTTGAAAGTTGAGTCCCTTTTATGCATTAGATTTCTTATTTGGACATTTACCCATGGTTTAATACTATATTTTTTTCTGTTTGTTTTGATATCTTTCTTGATTTTTGAGTCTTGGAAAATCTGTTTTATTATCATAAATTTCATTTGCTGTTTTTGCTTCTAGTTGCTTTGTCTAATTTGCACAATTCATTACTTAGTTTGTTTTTATAAACATAACTGATACATTACTTTTGTTTCCTCTGGACTTGATGATAATAATAATAATAATAATAATAATAATAATAATAATAATAATAATAATAATAATAATAATAATAATAATAATAATAAAACCCGTATCGCGTCCGGGACCACTTGAAGAATAGCACCATGGGATCTCTGCTTGTCGTAAAAGGCGACTAATAGGAGCAGCTGACCGCTGTCCTTTCCCTACGTCTCCTTTCAGAACACTTTCCCTCACCCTCAGGAGTTAATGGGTGGATTGAGTAGCTCATAGTCTCCTACCCTTTAACATCCTATCCCACCCTTCCCATCCCACCTGGCCGTAGGGTAAAAGGCACACCCATCGAAGATGGAGACAAGATTGAAAAGTCGTAAGGCCTCGGAAAAGAAGCTGCTGCCTGGGGAGCTCCAGGGCACTTCTGGAGCTGCCGCTTGAAGTGACAGCATGTGGACCGGTAGTGGTAGGATGCTGAATAGGCGGGCTCCTACTGGGTCACCCGAATCTAATACAGCCAAAACAATGAATAGTAGTCAAGAAACATCGCAAAGTGCTACGACTGCTGAATCTGTTTCTCAGGGGAGGGGGGTAACCCAATCATCTCGGGAGGAAAATGACGTGTCCGCATGAAATGGACCCAAGATATAAATGTATTCCTTATACGGACCTATTTCCAACTAACCAGGCTAGAGACAGATATGGTTGCTTATAGATAGAAATTGTACCAGACTTTTGTAGAGAAATATCCTACTATTCCAGTAATGGAACAGAGGATAGCGGATCAGCGAAGAAGTATTGTAAAGAACAAACTCTTATCAAGTGACCTACTAGATCTGATAAAAAGAGGTTGCTTTCAAGCAGGAAGCAATCCCTGTACAAGAACAATGAAGAGACACCTCCATGTGTAAACATCTCTAAGGCGAATGGTGAACAATCTAATGACCAAGAGGAACTGGAGAGGCGGGGTGAAGACATAGTTGTGCCGTGTGACGAAAATCTGGACAAGGACTGCGTTAATCGTATAGATGATATGTTTAGAACAACGATGCAAGAATACATGGGCACAGATCCAACCAAGATACCAAAAATTTCTAAACAGAAAAGTTCTAGAAAGTTTGCCAAAAATGTAGAATTACTTGACAAAAATGTACTACCAAGATATTTAAATGTCGAAGACTTTGAGGAACTTCGTAATCTAATCTACTGCGCTGCTCTTACTGCTGCCAGATGCAATGGAGCGAAGATAGCGGACCCCAACAAACAAAGCGATAGACACCACCGGGCTAAATGTACCCAAGTGGAAGAGAAGACTGAGTAGTTAAATTGAAACGAAAAGGACAGAAATTGCTATGCTTCTAGAATTCAGTAAGGGAAAACCTAGCAAGAAGCTAAGGTGTAAAGCCATAACCACCCTAAAGAAATACAAAACACATACTGAGCGCGACTGCCCTAACCACGATATAACTACTATTATTGATCCTCTGCAGCAAAAACTGGCAGCATGGAGTGCAAGATTGAGGAGATATTCACAATGTGATACAAGGAAACAGCAAAATAATCAATTTAACAGTAACGAGAAACAGTTTTACAGGAAACTAAAGGCAAAACTAAGTAAAGAAAAAGATGATGGAGATAGCAAAGAAACACGAAGCAGAGATGATATAACAGAATGTTGGTCAGATATATGGTCCAACAGAAAATAGTATAATCAGGAAGCAAAAATGGATAAAATAGAAAGAAAAAGCTACTAGCATGATAACAGACATGCAGGAACCTGTGATTACTGCTGAAACTTTGAAGAAGGTTATTGACAACATACACAATTGGAAAAGTCCAGGAAGTGACAATATACACAATTTTTGGTATAAGAAGTTCACTAGTGTTCATAGTAAATTAGCATGCTATATAAATGAGTTTTTGACTAGTCCTGAAACAGTCCCAAAATTTTTAACGCAGGGGAAAACCTATTTGATACCAAAATGAAAGTTGACAAAAGATCCCTCAAAGTATAGACCTATCACATGCCTTAAGACCATGTATAAAATCATAACATCTTGTATCACACAGATACTTAACTTGCATGTTGAATNTAACATCTTGTATCACACAGATACTTAACTCGCATGTTGAAAGCCAAAATATCATGACAGAAGAGCAAAAAGGATGCCGCAAGGGAGCTAAAGGATGTAAGGAGCAATTGATAATAGACTCTGTAATCCTAAACCAAGTCAGTAGGAAAAACCAGAAAATATCCTGCTGCTACATGGTTTATCAAAAGGCATATGACACTCTCCCGCATACGTGGCTGATTAAAGCGTTTGAAATCTATAAAGTGCACCCGATTATTGTTAAATTTTTAAGACATCTGATGCAAATTTGGAGAATTGATATTCACCTGGAGACGGACGAGCAGACTATTACTACACCAGG
Organism: Laupala kohalensis; assembly: GCA_002313205.1. Lineage (NCBI taxonomy): Eukaryota > Metazoa > Arthropoda > Insecta > Orthoptera > Trigonidiidae > Laupala > Laupala kohalensis. The sequence goes on along the minus strand of NNCF01127528.1, from coordinate 31,942 downwards.
GATTAAAATAAACAGGAATTTTCCAGGGCGATGCACTTAACCCTTTATGGTTCTGTTTGGCCCTGAATCCTCTTTCTAATGTATTGAAACGAAAAGGAATTGGATATTGCCTAAAGTCAAATGGGACAGAACATGTTGTATCACACTTTCTATATGTGGATGATCTTAAGCTTTATGCTCCATCACATAACCTGCTTAAAGAATTGATTAGAGAAGTTAAACAGTTCTCGAGTGACATCAACATGACATTTGGTCTGGACAAATGCAAAGTTGTCAATATTACTAGAGGGAAATATGAACTTATAGGATTTGAGACTATTCTGTGTGAATCTTTGAAAGCAATGGACGAGGGTGACTTTTATAAATACCTTGGATACTTTCAAGGGAAAAAAATAAATCATACAAAGGTGAAAGAGTACTTATTAAGAGTGAGGAAAATGTCAAACAGACTAAATTGGTAAACATTTAAAGCAATCAACACATTTGCAGTGCTTGTTTTGACATATTCATTTGGTATCATATGATCAGATACTGATCTGGAAAATATCACGAGAAAAACAAGAGTTGAATTGACAAAATTTAGGAAGCACCACCCGAAGGCAAGTACACTTAGGTTAACAATAACAAGAGCAGAAGGTGGAAGAGGGTGAATCGATATTAAAAATCTACATAACAGGCAGGTCCAGAAGTTGAGAGATTATTTCCACTTCAAGAAACTAGTGTCAACTCTGCACCGAAGTGTAAGTCAAGCAGATCTTAAACTGACACCTTTTAACCTGTCATCAATTGAACCTTCTCAAAATAATGTGTATAGCCATACCCAAAGCAGAAATGAAAAACATAATCGATGGCAAAGCATGGCTCTTCATGGAAGGCACCCTCATGACCTTGACCAAACATGTCGACAAGGAAGCGTCGAACGCGTGGTTGAGATGTGGGGATCTCTTTCCTGAGACTGAAGGTTCCTTTATAGCCATCCAAGATCAAGTTATTAACACCAAGAATTACCTGAAACACGTTATTAAGGACCCTAGTGTGAAAGACGACAGATGCAGGAAATGTAATGATAAAGCAGAAACCATTTAGCATATTATGTCCGCTTGTAGTACTCTGTGTCAATCAGAGTATTTACATCATGATCAAATTGTAGCTATTATCCACCAAGAAATAGCGTTAAATTCAAAACTTCTGAAGAATAAAACTCATTATAAATATGAAGTAACCTCTGTTAGATTCCAACAAAGTATCTTTATACTATGACAGGTCTATTATAACTGATAGATGTATCCCCAATAACAGACCTGATATTGTTCTGCGCGATAAGGAATTGAAAATTGCATATCTCATTGACATAGCGGTACCTAATACGCACAACATCCAAAACACCATAGCTGAGGAGAAACGGAAATATGCTGATTTAAGTGATGAAATTCAAAAGATGTGGAAGCTTAGTAAGGTATATGTTGTACCAATTGTGTTGTCGACAACTGGTGTGATCCCTAAAGCCCCACATGAGAGTCTCAAGATCCCCGGTATAAGGAGAGAAGTGTATATTCTTCTCCAGAAGGCAGCTATTTTGAATACGACACGAATAGTGCGTAAATTCTTTAGCCAAGAGTAAACAAGAGTGCTTGATTTGTATCCGTACTTTATTTATTCCAGCAGAAGCTGAGATGTATTAATGAAATAAATAATAATAGTAATAATAATACCTACGGCTCATTAGGACCACCATGACAAAGTACAAGATGCACCACCCAAGGTCTTTTGTTGAGCGTATGGCTTTACCCATACGCCTGGGACTAAAGACCCTACGCTCACGACATATTTATGTTGCTAGTGCAACGACATGACAGAGCATTGACCACATCACATTAAGTTTGCAACATTGTAGACCAAGAAATAGCCCACAACTTTTGACTAATTTCAGATCGCACAGCGTACCCAGTGCCGGTGCTGGAGAATGGTAAAGTGAAATTTCACTATGACCACTCTATTCTAACATGCAACACCGAGGAGCACAATAGACCTGACATAAGAATCACAGATAAAACTAAAACCACAACCGACATTGCAGTCCCTTTTGCCCGAAATATGCTGAAAATCTACGCTGAGAAAATTAAAAAAATATGCTGACCTAGCGTATAGCATTAAGAACCATTGGATGATAAACAAAGCGCATATTCTACCCTTAGTAGTTTCCTGCTCAGGGTCCGCACACAAGAACCGACGTAGAAACCTCGTAACCCTAGGGATCAGGAAGGGAACTGCGTACCTTATCCAGAAGTCAGTTGTGTCTGCCACATTGTCTGGAACGTCTTCAGCATTGATCTTTGAATAAATTTACTCACTATTGCTTGGAACTGATCCCGCAATTGATGAAGAACCGGAATGGACAATGATAGAAACGCAGAAAACCAATAATAATAATAATATTTTCATTTCTTTTCATATAGTTATGGGTCTCGGTAAGTCATAAAACTTGTCATCAGTATAGGCGTGCACACTGGTATGGCAGCTACAAATGCTACGGCCCTTGAGCGTCCCTACGATAGTTTGCGTCGTTGATATTTTCTTCTCATGAATCAAATTTTATAAGAACTAAAGGGATTTTTCGTCCGATTCGTGAAAAAGCCAGTTCTAGCTTTTGCGAGAAGTCAGTTCGCTCCCGAGAACGCAAAGGTATGTTTCACGAAAATAGGCTCTCAGAAGTCGAAGGGCACTAACGCTTGGACTGCTCTTGTTCGCGCCTCTTTAGCGGGCTGCGGGAAACTCGACGTCTCTCGCTTCATGAGGGAGTATGTGCAGTTTTCGGCTTACTGCTGCGCAGAGTTATGTGACTTTTCCTCAAGGTTAGAAATCGCACGTGGTAAAAAAATTAATTTTGTAAAGCTAGGTGTAATTTTGTCGAATAACGACAAATCAGCGACGTAGATTATCTGGGTATAAACGGCGAAAGTTGAATGAAGTTGGCACGAAAAAATTATGCAAAACCTTGCATGAATATTACAACAGTGTGAAAATTAAGCATTAAAATTTAATGTCATTAAGAAACTATATTGATCCTGAAATACTGTTTTCATGTTTATTTTGCTATTTCTATTACATTATGTTTCATTAAATTGATTAGAGTAGGGGTTCCCGAACTTTTCCAAGTCGTGGCACGCTTAAGAGAATTATAATTTTCTCACGGCACCCACGTCATACAATATATAATGGTGGTGGTGTGTATGTATATATTTGTACGACTGAAGAAGTCATTAGAGAAGTGGTAAGGCCATAAACATGATTAATACTGTTCGAATTTAAAAATTAATGCAAGTACTTTAATTGTGATCGGTAAAAATGTTACTAAAATTTAATTAATAATAAAATGGTCTTACAAGTGTTTTCGGCATATGTGCGTTTTGTTTAAGTGTGATTGGTGAGCCTGCTGCTCACTGCACAATTGTTGAAACCACGGAATGAAGCTTGATACAGCTACTCTAATTTCTTATCGACCGATTTCATTTAATGTTCGAACAATATTTGCTCTTTATAACAGCTTTACAACTGCTGAAAATCCAACTTCGCACAGATATGTAGTCGCAGAGGGAATGAGAACCCTCACCGCTTTTGCACTTAGAATGGGATACTCATTTTTATAGATATCCAAAACTCCGTCAAATCCAAACAAGCGAATTTTGCTTTCAGTCTTTTGTCACTTGATAGCTCAATCAAATTTCCTTCTTCTTGTGAAGTGAATTCTTCTGCAGCTTCAACATGGGATGAATGTTGGGTCCATGCAAACTTCTTCGTTTCGTCTTCTGGGAAGTACTTTGCGAACCATTCAGTTGTGACAGGTGTTATGTGAAAAGTGTCAACATACTACGTGAAACCTCCACTATAGACCATTTACTACTGCAATACAGGAAAACAATATTTACCTCCATTATCATTAAATTTTCTTTTCCGTATCTAGTTTTTTCTTGAATGCTGAAATCCTCTCTTCAAGCTTCAATATATGAATGTTGTGGCCCTGAAGAGAAACATTCAATACATTTAGTTTTTTGAATATGTTGCACAAATATGCCAGTTTCAGCAGGAAGTCTGGATCCGCGAAATTGTTGGAGTTCACAAGATCATTTTCTTTCAAGAAATTGTAAATTTCTTGTCGAAGTTCTAAAGTTCGAGATAGTATATTGCCACGCGAGAGCCAACGCGAGCTGCAGTAGTACATAAGTGCTCGGCCCCAAAATCCTCGCATAAGTTTTTGAAAAGTATGGTTTTAAGTGGCCTAGTTTTTATGTAGTTTACCACATTTATTACACATTCTAGGACGAGTGAAAGATACAGCAATTTCGTTGCAAGTACTTCTTTGTGAATTATGCAATGGGTCCACAAACAATCCCAGACTTTTCGACGAAACAGCGTCCGTATTGACCAGACTTTATTGCAGACTTCAGTGCACACACCGATGTACTTTGTCCAATCCAAATAATTTTGTCATAAATGTGTCAAGGAAATCGAACATATCTTCAACCCTTGCACTTCCAGTAATGCTTTTACAAAACAGAAGGTCTTCAACGATAGTACAACCATCAGTGAAACGTACACAGTTGATGAGACGTGCATCCTCATTGCTGTCTGTGGCCTCATCCAGTTGCAGTCCAAATTAATTTCCTTTCATTTTTTCTATAAATTGATCGTTGAAATCCTGAACCATGTGGATTCTTCGATTGATGGTGTTGTTCAACAAGGGAATATTCTCCGGACGTTTCCCCGCATTTTCTCCTATTATTATATTAACCGTATTTACAGCAGTCGGTAGAATTAATTCCACAACAATGGTGTGGTCCTTTTTGCATTTCGCTACTCTACATGCCACCTTGAATGACGCCAACAAGATATTTTTTTGTCACTGACGCTTACGTAGTGAAAACATTCTTTTGTTAGTGCAAAACTTTCATTATTCTGCTAAAATATTCACGTGGTTTATCGACCATGTTGGGATGCGTTGCTTGAAGCTGCCGCCTCAATTAACTTGGATTCATGCTCTCGGACGATAGAACTTAAGAACAGATCACGCACTGCGGTCTCTCTTCATCGTTGACTTCTATTGAAGTGAAGCCAAAATCCTAGTAGCTGTCTTCGTATTTGCGGCATTTCCGCTTCTTTCCACGTATGCACACGTGGATGCATGATTGTAATTAGTACTTGCATTATCGTTTTTTATCAAAAATCTATCCATTTTTATGAAAAATATCTATACAACTTTCTTAGAACACGACATGCACAGCTATCGGTAGCGAGATAACTAACAACGGAAGTACCTGTCCGATTAACCAGACTATCTAAGCAGTCGGAATGTCAACAATGAGCCGTCTCTTAGTAACTCAATTGATTGTAAGGTTGATAACATTTCATCACTAACCAGTATCATCAGCTGTTTTGTTCTGTAAAATTTTATTCCATGAATACATAAACGTATTATTAGGTATTATAATTTAATATTATTGTCAATAGTTGCAACGTCACAGCTAGGTTAAAATTTCGACGGACCAGGTCTCCAACCCGGGATGACCTGCTCTGGGCGCAGGAGTGCTATCCACTGCACCCGCTTCGACTCCCGAGGCCGTACGCAATTGCCCCAGAAGGTAATACCGTAACCTAAATGGGAGTAAACGTTTGCAAAATATACGCAACGGGATGTACGTGGACTAACTACGTTAACTAAGATTCGGAATGCGTAGAACAATTTGCTTAATTGGGAATTAAGATTGTCATCGTGTCAATTCCATTTGAGGTTATCTTGAATATGGAGACCTAAGAATTTTGTTTTCGTAACAGTTTTTAATTGTGTTCCGTTTAAAGAAAGAGAAATTTGGGGTAAAGATTTTGTATTACTATTGTGAAATGACACAGACACTGTTTTGTCAGTGTTTACAATGAGATGATTTGCATGAAACCATGTCGAAAAGTTTGACAAAACTTTTAGGGCGTTGGCGTGTTTACATAGTAAGTTAGTGTCATCAGCAAAAACAACCATTTTGCATTCTGATGTAGATGATATGTCGTTCACATACAATAAAGAGAGTATAGGGACGAGAATTGAACCTTGGGGTACTCCACAAGTAAGTGGCTCTGTTTCTGAAAGACAATGCTGAAGTATTTTATTTTTAGTACCGGATTTTCGACCTGTTGTTACATATCTTGTAAATGAAGACGCTTATGGAACAATTTTTCTGGGATTTTTGAGAAAGGGAGAAGTAGAGATATTGGTCGGTAATTTCCAATATTAAGTTTGTTTCCTTTATTGTGTAAAGGTTTTACTTTAGCTCTGTTAAATATGTTGGGAAACACCCCTTCCGATAAAGAATTATTAAAAATATTTATGAGTGGATTTAATGTAGCGTGGGACGACAATTTAACAATAAACTTGGATATATCATCTATGCCAGTTGAAAATTTGTTTTTTAATGAGCTGATGATTCTCATGACTTCACTGGCGTTAGTTTCGGAAGTGAACATAGAATTGGGTACGTGGGTGGATATAATTGGAGGACATTGATTAGGATATATTGAGTTTGTTATTTTACCTGGTTCTGAGAAGTAAGAAAATAACAAATTTGTGATTTCCTGAGGATTTGATAATACTTTGCCATCGTTTAGCACAGAATTATTTTCTTCGCGACTTTCAGAAGTTGACGTGTAATTTTTAACAATATTCCACATGGCTTTCATCTGGTTGTTCGATTTTAGTATATGCCTGTCGTTTTCCATTACTTTAGCTGTGTAGACTACTTTTCGAAGAATAGTCTTATATTTACGAAAACAATATTCGGGAAATCATGGAATTCGGGTAGTTGGTTATATAGTTTTGAAAGATAATATAATCGGCGTTTGTTTTTTGAAGAAATTCTTAACCCTTGGGTGATCCATCTATTGTATTTCTTTGTGTTAATAACTTGCGTTTTATGGGAAAGCTAGAGTTGTAATGTTTTAGGAATATTGAGATAAATACATTGAATTTGTCGTCGGTGTTTTGGCGATTGTAAACATCTTTCCATGTTTCTTAACGCAAATAATTTATGAATATGGATTGATTTGTGTCATAAAATTCTCTTGAAAACTTGTAAAGGATTTTAAGTGGTTGTAGTTTATTATTAATAGTCAATACTTGAGCAAGATGATCGCTGTATCCGGGGATAAACACTTTAGAGAAATACGATATTCCATTGTTGACAGTAATTTGATCTAGCAATGTCTGAGATGAACCGGAGAGGCGAGCGGGGTCGTTTATCGTAGTAATAAGGTTGAAGGAATCGATAAGATTCTTGAATCGATTAATTGGTGAATGTGCAGAGTCGGACGTACTCAAGATATCGATGTTGAAATAACCACATATAACGATGAATTTAGCAGATTTATGTGTAATATGTTTTAAAACAATTTCGAAGTTCCGAAAAAATATGTCAAGATTTGATTGAGGAGGTCTATAAATACACAAAACAGCAATACCGGTGTCGGTCTGATTAACTGTACGAAATTCGAACACACTATCTACGCAAAAATTCTCGTAGCCTGACATTGAAGAGGATAAAATATCATTACGAACGTAGATACACGTATCGGCGTGAAGATTGTTTTCTTTAAAATTTTGCGGACAGTGAGAACTTGCTAAATAATAATTAGAAACAGCAGTATCGTTGATGTTGTTCGTTGAAAGCCAATGTTCTTTGAGCCATAGCAAATCGAATGGATTTTCGTGTACTAGAATTTCAATGTCTGTCAGTTTTTTTAAGGGATTGGACATTACGATGAAATATAATTATTTTATTTTCGCAAAGAGTTTGTGATTCACGAGAAATGAAGTCGACGTTAGATTAAGGGGGCGAATTTGATTTGGTGCTGCTTCTAGTTCCGGTTCATGCCCGAACACTGCACCCGAACGCGATTGTCACCTTCGAGTACCACTTCGTACTGCTGAGCGCAAGTTGTAACTGTGTATGGGTGCGGCAGAAGATGTGAATGGAGTAATTGATGAGGACGTGGGAGATGAGGAAGCAGTATGTGAAAAAACGGGGACAGGAGAAGAAATGGGCATGGAGATAGGAGGAGGAGATGGTGATGAGGTAGGAGCAGATGGTGATGGGGTAGGAGCAGAGGGAGGAGGAGGGAGATGAGGTTGGAGCAGGTGGAGGTGTGGGTAAAGGGGCAGTTGGGTGAATTGAGATCAGATGTGAAGCTAGGAGAGAACCGAAGTGATGTTTCCCAGACGATCTCATATGTAAACCGTGCTGGGTAAAGTCCTTGGCAGTCAGGTGTGGTTGCAAATCTACAAATGTGATTCTTGTGTCTGCCAGGTGATATTTTAGGTAGATGTTTGCCGGGCTAAATTCGTGGTTTATTTGTGGAACGTTGAAGCGTGGAGGCTGGCTAGAGAGCACTGTTTGTGTGCTGAGAGGCCAATTTTTTGTAGATGTTGAGACACGTTGAAATGACCACCCAAGTTAATATCGTTCTGCCCAACTATGATGATTACTGTGTGATGAATGTTTGTTTTGTCAGTTTCTTAAGAATAGTTTCTAGGTTTTTTTCTGAAAATTTCAAGATTTCCGACATGTGCTTTATAAATGTTTAAAATAAATGTCTTCTAAGAGACGATTTCAACGATAGTACACTCAGTCTGAGTCATTGAATATGTAGTTAAAATATGTGTTTTTCCTGGATTCTGTGTTAAGTTTTTTGTAAATACAATTAGCTCCATATTCGTGATGGTTATTTTTGTCATGTTTATCTATTTTTCGGCAAAACAATTCTGCTAGATAGTACCCTGGTATTGATGTGATGTTGAGTGTCTGATAGCCTGTGTTCAGTGAAACTTGGTACTGATATATGCCTTAAAGTTGTTTTTAACTGTACCTCTTGCAAATTTATTTTGTTTTAAAGATCGTATGTTTTGATGTAGAATAGATAATGTTTTGTTGTTTGTCTAGGCGGGTGCAGAAGAAAGATAATTTATAGATTCGTTGGGTTTGAGGAGGGTTAGGTTATAGCGAATGATGCAAGAAGCTGGTGTTCTGTGTAGGTATTTGGGAGATGTGGATTGGCAGGACACCTCAGTGGCATAAGAAGGTGTGATGGGGCGAGGGATGTGGGAAGGAGTGTTAGGGTGAGAAGAAGTGAGAGGAATGTGTGTATAAAATAGACAAAGCAGTTGGTGAGCAACTAGAAATAGGGGTTAGAGGAGAATTGGGTGTAAGTGGTGCATTGGAAGGAGATATGGTTGGTTTGTGGGAGCAGGAATGGAGAAGGTTTTGGGAGAAGAATAGTGTGTACCCAGGATCATTGTTGTAATAAACCTAGAGAGAGTGTGTTTACCAGATTGGTTCAGGTGGAGACCATGCCTAATAAACTTCTGTGCTGAGAGATAATAAGTTTAATTGGATTGTCTCAGATGTTTTAGGTTCCTGTTAGTAATTTTATTTTTTTGTCTACGAAATTGTTGTTATGGCATGAGGACGCAGTGCTCATAATTACGTTGGTGTTTTTGGTGACCTTCAGAATGTTCGTTACATTTTTCTTGTGTTAGGAGAGGTCACCCAGATTAAAATCATTCTGCCCTTCAATAATTGTTTGTGTTCCATGGTGTAAAGTCAGTGGGAAATGCTGAAATTACGTCAGCCATCTTCGCATTTGGCTTAAGAATCCCAGTGACTGAGAACTTATGCAGGTGTAACTGTTTTGAAAGACATGTCTCTTAAAATCAAAACGTTTGATGTTTGAGAGTGTCATTTTTAATACGTGCTTTGGAGCAAGGGTTTTTAAAGTTTTCTTGTTTCTTATTGGTTACTCCAGTGTTTTAGTGAAGTGTTGGTGCACGTTGGGAGTGAACGGTTAGGAAAAAGGGGAGTTCTGGCAGGAGTTTGGTTCAGGATTTCGAACCTATTCTTTGTAGGGACAGGGACATGTGTGATCACACGTCAATGACACGGTTTTCGTTTCCAACGATATTCCTGTCGTTGAAAACGGACAGAGTTTTCGTTTCCAACGATATTCCAGCAATTTGTGTGATTAACTTTCTTTTCCAGATCTCTGACCAAGTAATTTACATGTTCATAAGCTTTCCTAATCTGCGCGTAGAGAAGTTTGAGTGAAATGTTCATGAATGTTACGAGAAAATGGTGTATGTGTATGTAGAACTATGTTGTGTACACTTATGCACAGGCTAAATTTACATGAACACTTTAATTAGGATTTATCACGAACACAAACATGCGCAAAAAGGGGTTGTAAACACACAAAAATTCACCCGCAGTTATTTCATGCACGCGCACTCTGTCAAGTCATGTGTACTTTGAGGTTATGTATATATATTGAGACTTGACAAAATGTCGCTTTTTTGGATCCAATAGCTAAAGAGGTTGTTTCGAAAAAAACAAAATAAACGCTTGAAACGATCGTGCAGGTAGCGATTGATAAACACCTGGTATGAGCAATCATCTCCTTCTTTCAGAGGCACTTGGAGCCTGCGCAGTTGTTCTAAATTGAGATTACCGCTAAAAAGATATTCCAGTATGCGGTTGGAAGCCGCGAGGTGTTGACGCGTCTTGTCGTCCGTCGCAATGAGTTAGTTCCAATTTATACCATCAGGATGAGCCAGTGATCGGGCTATCTCGAACCTAAGGGCCACCATCCCTCGCAAACATCTGCAGAAGATAGTTCACAAATATATCAACAGACAGCGCAAAATCACGGGGCTGACTCGACGTAAAGCCAAAAGACGAACATCGACCTCGACAAATGACAGTCTCGGTCATTCCCGATTGTCCTTCGCGAAAACCAGGAAGCGACTGAAATACGTATTGTATCTTATTGAATTCGTTTTTGTCATTTTTTTTATATTGAAATTTCTTATAACAATTCGCATTATTGAATGGTGTGAAATTATTTATTAAATTCAACTCATTATTGGAGATACCGCTAAAAAGTTTCTTGGCAATGAAACTATTTTTTAGAGTGCCAATCATATTAATTCTTCTTCGAACAATAAACTGTTTCTTATTGATTCTTCTTCCTCTTGAGATAAATTGTTAACAGGCTCTTGCTGGGTGCTGAGTTCATGTTGCAGTTTTGTTTTTTGTGTTGACAGGAAAATGTCAATAATTATTTGCAGGGCCGAGAGGAACCTCCTGACATACGTGTGGAGAGAGCCGGATAATCTCTGAGGCAAGGAAGACGTAGCAACAATCAAATAATTTATTATTCATAAATAAAACAAACTTAAATCCAACTCGACAACAAAATAACAAAACGATTTAAACACTCTTCCGTCCAAGATGTCTTGTTCTCGAATAGGGGTCAGGCAGCCAATCGGCTGCGCCGTTGGATAATGTGGTAGCCTCCTGACAGGCGGGTAGAGCGCCCGAGGATGGCGTAAACAGCCGCCATGGCTCAGTCCACCAACGTTTCCTTGCGCGTGAGGGACAGCGTGCCTCCTGTAGGCGAGAACCGTCGCCTCCCTGCACCGACCTCGTCTCTCGTCTACTACGGAGTGCAGTCTTCACTTCTCCTACCGCCTTCTGTCTGCTGTTCTGTGCAGTCTTTTCACATTCTGCCTCGTGTCTCTTAACCGCCTCCACCGTCGCTGTGGCCGCGTGGTGTGGGGATATGCTTCGCCGGTCGTCGACGCGGCACTCGGAGGGACACACACACACTCTCTCTCTCTCCGAGTGAAAAATAGAGCGGTAAACAAATCCGCTCATGGGAATTATGGGATTAATCCTATAAACTGTATGTATATTACCTCGTGAAGTAACAATTATATAATTTGCTCTATTAATCTGAGTATGGTGATAAATAATACTATTGCGACAGGAAATTAAATACTGGGCGGGGTTCGTGCCCATTTATTTTTCAAGAAACACACACTTGGGTACAGGATACGCGCAGTGTACAAATAAAAATGGTTTATTTATCACAAACTAATTGTTTGCACAAAACAAAGATCCAAGCAGTCACCTCTCCAGCAAACAGCAGACATCTGCTAACAATTTCCAACAAGCGTAAGAAGAAGAATCGATAAGAAAAACAGCTCATTGTTTGAAGAAGAAATAATCTGATTGGTGCTCTAAAATTTACAGTTTCATTGTCAAGAAACTTGTGATAATGCGTTTAATTTAATATGTAAATTCACGCTATTCACTATTTCGAATAGTTATCAGTATAGAAAAGTGATTAAAAATGAATTAATAGAGATACAGCACGTATTTTAGTCGCCTCCTGTGGTTCCTCGTGTATTACAGCAGACGCCTTCGTCAATTGTTTCAAGTGTTCGCCCCACGAGCGAGGCTACCCGGCAATTTGTGCTCCGTGTTGGTAGAAGTGAGAACTCACATGTTGAAGCGGCGACACGACGTGGTCGCCAAAGCGGCTACCTGCCGCATACTGATTAAATAATATAACTTTTAAGCGGCAATCTGAATGTAGCAGAACTGCGCAGGCGCGAGAGACCTCTGACAGTAGAAGATGACAGCTCATTCCAGGTGTCCATCAATCCACCTGCACGATCGTTTGAAGCGTAAATTTGTTTTTTTCGAAACACTAATACATTTCTAACAATTATAAATCTACTATTCATACTAACACACATTTCCCTTGTATTCTCCCAAAATTCACACGGTTTTTGTTATACAAAATTATTGACATTGACGTGGGTAAATGAACCCAACACGTCACGTCTTTCTAAAATTTCGTTACACACAATGAATCAAAGAACAAAGCTAATTAGTTCCTCATAATAATAGGAGACAGTTCTTACGTTCCTCGGTAGCCCGTCGTAATCAAAGCACTCGCTTGATATTTGTCCAAAGACTCACTGTTCGCCACACCATATGCTGGAAGCTATCAGTTTTGAACAATTACCTTAGTACCCGAACATTGTTGACAAGTAGGCTGCCTCGTGCCAAACTGCAGGGTCGCCTTCGAGCAGGAGTTAAGTTCGATGACCTGAGAACTTCCCGGTGGTGGCTACGAACTGCGTCACCCCGCTGAATAGACTCAGCATTGCCTCCTAGTCCCATTCACTGCTGCTACCACTCACTTCGTTGCGAAAAAGATTTTCCAGAGGTATTCGCCAATTTATAGCCTTTGAACGGAATTAATAGATTAAAGTCTTTTCAATCCGCGGCACGACCGAATGCTTTATGCAAATACATTTTAAGTGAAAGTAATCTTCAAAGTATTTAAATTTCCGGAAAGTTCCGAAGGAATTCAGAGTCCACTCGACGCATAATTGTAAGAGAAAGCTGACTCTGATTAGCTAAAGGAAATGAATTTTATCATTCATTAAAATCTCTCGGAGGTGGCCATCCTCTAGAGAGCGCGAACCTTGGGTGGCGGATGGGGAACCCATCAGATACGATGGGCTAGTCTGAGTATATTGAATAAGGACTCGGGGAACAAAAGGCCCCTAGGGGCTATTATCTTGATAGTTGGAGACTGGCACCTCCAGAGTCCCATAGCGGGTGCTGACCTCTTCTTACTCTGACTTCGAGGCAGATCTCTTCCTTTATCTTTTCTATCGGTCACTCTTGACCAACTCTTGATTTTTTCGACCCTGATGCTATTAGGTTGCGAGGGCTAGGGAGTCTTTCATTTTCCTTCACTAGATTATCGTTAGTAGGTCTTCACGACAGCATCCCCGTCACACTATTAACAATGGCAAAAACAAATTTGGAAAATAATACCCCAGTGGTACGCCACTAAATGTGGCAAATCCATCCTTCTTGCAGGGGGCTGGCCTCACGGATTCTGGGGGAGGCCATCCATTGTCTACTAGGGACTCTCAATGGCAACAAAACCCAAAGGTTAGAGATGAAATTAATGATATGTATCAAATTGATGAAACAGACCACAACTCTACCAATCAACGAAAGTTGTGGGAAAGTTTAAAAATGTCAAATAAGAAAGTTAAAGAACTATTTGAAGAAAATTCAAAATTAAAAGTAAACGTAAATCAAATAATGCAAAGACTCGAACAATTGGAAAAGGTCAATCAACTCGAAACTACGGCGAAGGCAGGAAATGAGTACTTTACGGACGAGGAAGAGTTGCAAAGAGAAACGCACTGGATACTCAATACCAAAAAGAAACACAAGAAAAAGAAGGCAGGTTCTTTTTCAGAGGTCTTTTATCAACCTGAAAATTCAAGGGATAGTAGCATACCCATCGGCGTAAATACAAGAGAAAAACTCAAGATGACAAATACAGCTTAACCTCCACCTATCAACATAGTTGGGTTCAAGCAATATCATGAGCTGCATTCTTTAATACAAATAGTGACAACTTGTTTTAAAGTCACTACACTCAACAATAATGTGATAAAATTTTAAAGTCGGCAAAATTTTAAAGTCAAAAATCCCCACGGAGGTACGTGTATCTACGTTCGTAATGATATTTTATCTTCTCCACTGTCAGGCTACGAGAACTTCTGCGTAGATAGTGTGTTCGAAATTTCTGCAGTTGAACTGACCGACACCAGTATTATTGTTTTGTGTATTTATAGACCTCCTCAATCAGATCTTGACATATTTTTTCGGAACTTCGAAAATGTTTTAGAACATATCGCACATAAATCTACTAAATCTATCGTTATATGTGGTGATTTCAATATCGATTTCTTGAGTACATCC
>NNCF01127527.1:400911-420594 GCA_002313205.1 Laupala kohalensis | reverse complement strand
AATTAAGAGGGGGAAAAGAACCGAGATCTGGCAGCAGAAGCAAGGACTGTTAAGAGGGGGAACGTCACGTGACGCAAAATTATCTATAAAAAATTAGGGCACAGAGGCACAAGGAGGAGAGAGGAGAAATTTTTGGCAGTGTATATTTGTTGTGATGGATAATAGAAAATTTTTGAGACAGTGTATTATGTGACCGTGAGACTGAAACATTCGCATTAGATGATTTGTTGAAAGCAGATGGTGAGAAAAGTTTCGATTATTTGATCAGATAGTAAGAAAATTTTCGATAGTCTGTCGTGCTTCAGTAGTGAGAAAATTTTCGATAGTTTGATTGGAATCCAATGGTGAGAGATTTCGAGACTGTTTAATTGTGCGATTTTTATGGTGAAAAATGTGGAGACTGTTTATTTGTCCGAGTCAGTCATTGAAGACTTTGTGAGTGTTTCTTTTGTTATATGAGACGAAAGAAAACGTATGATTAAAACAGGGCGAATGGGACATGCGTAATACAAAATAGTTCGTACAAACGAGTGAGGTGTCAAGCTAATAACGTTTTAGAAGTTAGTAAGCCGTCGCAGATCGTTTCAGACAATTAACAAACCAAGGAAGGCATCGTCATTGCTATGACAATAAGATTAAATGTAACAAAGGACGAAAATAAACTAATAAGAAGTGAATCTGAAAACTCTAAGACGTAACAATACATAGAAAGTAATGGGAATGGTAAAAAGGATGGATTAGACGCAAAGGAGAGAAAGAACATTAGTGCTGCGCAGGGAACCAGGTTCGAGGTAATAACACCGAATGGGACAGGTCTTCATCTCGTCCGGCATCAAGAGACATCTACAGTAGTGTGTAATAGTGTAAAGGGGATTTATCAATGTAATTTTGGGCCTTGTAAACTAAAAATTGTCACACAAAAGTCAGTAGGCTAAGTGCAACGATTGAAGGGTGTCACTGTGATGTAAGTGTAATGAACAAAAAGGCCCACGTAGCAGAAGAGATTGGTGAGTACCCTGTAAAAGGACATTCCAAGAGCGCAGTAGGCGAGATAATGTGTAGTAGAGTAAATATTGACCAGTGTATTGTGTAGTAATTAGGTTAGGATTAGTGCAAATAATAAAATGTTTTATTCATTGCTCGAACACCAGATTGTTGTGTTTTTATTGTGAGTGGCTCCAATAGGAGTGTGTATTCGGTTCCCTCCCCTTAGTAATTCGATAGAATTATATTTGATTTATTAAAAAAAAATATTTTTTTTTCAACAATTAATCAATTTTTATTAAATTGTTATTAGCAGAAAAGTCACAGTATATATGTATGAATGCATATACGTGCGAGGAGTGTCCATCTGTTTGCTATCTTTCCACGACTAAACCTCTGAATAGATAGTAATGAAATTTGGCAGGAAATAGCTTAGATGTTCAGGAAGAGCAAAGACTAACATTTATTTTTAAAATATGTGAAAATAAATATAGAAAAATTTTTTGACGATAAATGTCGATGAATTTTTTTGTGGGGTTTTACGGCTCGTCGACATCAAAGGTCATTGGAGCTCTAAAAACTTGTACAGTTAGGGAAAATGCAGTTACGCACTAGGGAGAGAAAACATGACTCTTCCCGCTTGTGGGACTTGCCGAATGGCTCAACCATACCCACTAAAAACCCTCCTGAATTACAACATACCTAAACATATCTCAAAATCAAAAAATGAGTGGGGGACAAAAAATGAGGAAAATGAAAGATACCCTAGCCCTAATGGCGTCGGGATAGAAAAGAACAAGAAGTGGCCAAGGGAGGTCAGGAAAGAGAAAGGAAGGAGCATAGTACAAGTAAGTGGAAGTATTGCCAGGCTCAGCTCGGGGCAAATGTCGATGAAGTCTGTTCCATATTCGAAGATGTATATTCGCTTGCACTGCCAAAAAAACGGCGGGAGAAACGGATTGAAGATCGCTACACGGGACAATATTGTTCGTCTCAAAGAGTTCTACCCAAGAAATCCTCGGTACCATATGTCTTTCTACAAAGGTTAATCTAAGTTATCGAAAAAACGTTATTAAAATTAGAAGTGGTTAATTATTTCAATTTTAGAGAGTAATTTAAAATTTAAGAAGGAATAAAATCATCAAATTTAATGGGTTCTTCGTTTTGTACGTTAATTACAGATAAAAAAATCTTTAAATCATAGATGTTGGACGAATTGTTTTGATTTGAGAATTTTTTAATGAAATGGTTCAACCACGCTGCCGCCGTTGTGTAGCCTCGGAAGCGAGAATTCGACTGCTCAGATGAATAGCTAGACACTTCTGATATTATGCCAGATTTGGATCACCTTTAGGGTTAGAGGGGAGGGGCGTAAACAGCCTTAGAACCTTCATGGGTGAAGCGGGAAGGGAGGGTTAAAGAAAAAATGTTCAATCGAAAAAAAAAGGTTTAATCCATAGATTTCGGGGTCTTTCAGATAAACACAGGCATGACACCGTATAAAAAACATAATGGGTATATATGGGGTTACAAAAATATGGGAAGTGGTATGCTAGGCTAATTGGTGACGTTTCACTTCTAATTGGTGTTGTTCCTCTCACGGACTACTTTACGTAGCTCAAGGGTGGTTTCAACCAAAGATTTATTTATTTTTGCTGCTGGAGGTGAAACTCAAAATGGAGTAAACTATCAAGTTTTGTATTAACATAAATTTGTAAAAATAGATTGCTGTACGTATGCTTTTAAACACCAGTAAGAAAAATTAGTTTAATCTTACAATTTAGATAGATTTTTTTCTTGAGTGGAAGAAGATTGGTCTAAGAAAAATCCATGAAAACGCCAGGTAAAAATATGTAGTGGTTGTGTGTAAAATATATGTGTGCGTGTGTGCAAATACAGTATTAGGAGAAGTACCAAAGGAACAAATTTCTTTTAATTTTGCGGAGGGGGGATTAATCCCCATAACCCCCTCGAGGTGTGAGATAAAGTTATGAAGGGGGGTTGCTATTGAAGAGATGTAACCACTTAATCTTTAAAAAAAAAGTAAGACTGATTTAATTTTTATTTTAAATTCATCGCTTTAATAAAAAACGTAAGTGTATTTTTGTAACGGTTAATAATTGCTTCGCATATGGTTGATTTCATCAGAGATATCGATTTTGATGAAGTGTATAATAAGTTTCAGATGTAAAGTCGGTGTATAATCATAATGTGATCGTGTATGATCATCAGCTCATAACTTTTATTTGATATTATATGTTGTGCTTGTAATCTTGAATGTTTTAATACTTTCATTAATTTGGGATTTTCGGTGATCATAAAATCATGAATAAAATATCAAATCAATTTCGAGCTACTTGAATTGTAACACGTTTGAAATTCTTTACATATTAGTCTTCATTGTATAACTGAAGTATTTACGTTGTTCTTTCGCATTAACGCTAATTAATTCTACGAAACAAATTATAGTGATATAATTTTCACTTAATTTAAAAAGGAAAAATCCGATACCATAAAAATGGAGAGAATTTTTTTTTAATAGGAAGGCGAGATGTGATGCATCCAAACTTTCAACGGGTAGCACCAAAATTGGTGATTTCACTTATTACAGAAACTATGATAAAGTAGGATACTTATCCGCCTACTCTAGCGTCTTCGGAAGAATTACGTTCTTTCGATCCATGACCATTATAATCTTAATATTTATTAGAACATTTCTCATGGAAAAAGTTGGCAATAGTGTAGTGATTCCCTCCTATATATTTTTTTGACCTTCCACTTTATATAACCGAGGCAAGAAATGTGAAGTACTTAATTTGTCGCAATTCCTCGGTTATAATTTCCTGAATGTCGCATAGTTAGAAGGTCTTCATTTTAAAATTTCAGCAGAAAAACAAATCACATTTATCACTTGAGTGATTTTATGCAACGTCAGTCGCTGTCGATTGCATACCTCAGGGAACTGCGGAATTCCTCTAATCTAGTATCTGAAATTCCGGCAACCTTCGTTTCGCAAGGTTGAGTATTGCAGGTAAGCCAATTGGAAGACTGTACATTCACTAATCTTCATGGTTGAGATCAAAACGTGGTTATCAAAATGAGTACTACATAGTCATGTATTTTCATACTGTTGCTTATTTACACCGACGATTTTGTCAGAGTTATGTTGGCAACGTTAACTGTTTATCGCGCTAAAATATTCCATCGTTACTGCGATGTGTCAACTGTCATTCGTGTGGTTTTGGCGAGAGATTAGCTTATTCTGCAACTTCTTCCATCATGGTTTTACAATTTTAAACTCAAGTTGCGCCCGGATGGTCGTGGATAACAAGTTGTAGGAAACATCATCGCTTTCTTATTGAGTACGTGTTAAGTTTTCTTATATAACCTACAAAAAAAACGCATTAATTTCGACGATTGTAGAAATTTTGTGTCACCGTGCTTTATCTAAACGATGGTTATAAACCATCGATTCTCAGAAATATTATTTGATTATTTTTAGAATTCTAGAGATTAATATATTTTTTGAGTGGGCTTTTGTATTTTTTATGTATTTCAGAAATTACTATTTAATCGAATTTTTTCCCTCCAGGATTCTGTGTTGATGAGCTATCCTTTCTTCCACAATGACTGTAAGTACTTTATAACTATTATATAATGATTAGTGTGATTTCCATAATTAAATGTGGTATGTTATTAGTGATGACTGAGTTGAAGAAGTTTTAAACTAAGCTAGTTTCGTTACCTTTTGTAATTTGAGATGGTTTACGCTGTTAAACTTAAATTAACTGATTCCACATATATTTCATGGACAGTTGTAATGATTTTTCAAAATTTTTCTATAATTTCTAAATGATTTTTCTAAAATTGTACAACAAATTCAACTAGAAATTCACTTCAACTTTTTATCATCTTTTATAGTGTGGTTATGTACTTTATTTACTTTTGAGGATATTACAATGCTTTATGATTGAATTTCTGATAATGAAATAACTCATTCCTTATACATGAATACTTACTTCTGAATACTTAATAGAAAGCAAATTGTTCGATAGTTTTTGTTGCTTCAAAAAATCTAACTTTAAATTTAATATATAATTCAATTTGTAACTTCCTGTTTATTACACTGTTGTTAATTTTTACTTGAGCACTGGCTTAGTGTTTGTTTCTTTGTTATAATTTTTCAAGTTGAAGAAAATATTACTGCAAGAAATTGGTAAAATGTATTGAATTCTGAATAGTGAAGTTCTGTTTATTTTCTAATTAAAATAATGGATTTTAACTATGTTTTAAGAAACCATTAGTAGTATTTCTAGTTTTTATTGAGTTAGAACCTTGAGTTATTCATGCTATTTTAATAGGAATTTTACTTAACTTCCATTTATATTCAGAAAATGTTTTGAGGGTCTTGATTCAGAAAAAATGTTAAATTCCATCTTGGACTTTGTAGTATTATAGTTTGTAGCAAGTAATAGATTTTTTCATTCACAATTCACATAAATTTTTCAGTTTAGGACGTAATGCCTTGAAGAATTAGTTAGTGTTTATCATTATAACAAAAAATTTATAAAACCTTGGTACATATTCTTGATTTGTGAGAAGAGTAAGTATCTCTGGTGTTCAAGACTATGAGGGTTGATCTCATATACTACAGGTAGCCTCAATTGATCTCTAGTTACCATTATTATAACACTTGAAAACTCCCTTGAACATGTTTTAATATTTTTGTTTTATTAAATATAAATTTGTTGGTATTCTGCTAATATCATTATATGTACCAAACTATTTGTATTTTTATCTTAGGAGTGTGTTGAAATGTTAAACCTGCCTCTACCTTAGGGCCCTTGATCGAAATTGATGGGATGGTCCCTTGCTTGCTTCCAGAGAGTAAATTAGTTTATTGTCCTCCACGTGGTCATACACAGTTTGTACTGCTTTTTTTGACAATAAATTCATTTAAATTAATCGGAAGATTTGGGACCAGTTCCAAAAAATAATGTGAAGTGATTCTATGACAAGTGTTTTGAGAATAAGTGTGCTCAGTTATAATATAAACTGGAATTAGAGTGTATTTTATAGTTGCTAAGCAGGAGAAGCTTTAAACCCTTTTTATTTCCATTGTAGCGGAGCAACACTCAGCGAAGACCACCTGAAACACGTTTGAATAAGAAAACTCCTAATGGCTACCAGACTAACTTTGATAGTCACTTGTGTCAAGCTTGCAACTTGGCTTTTGACAGCAAAAGAAGCTTTCAACAACATCTGGAGTGTTTGTTACATGAACAAAACTATGCTGTGTTCATATTTCAGAAACACCGGTGAGTTATGTTAATTCTGCACATTTGTCTGCAGTATATTTTAGATGACCCAACCTTCTTATTTAATCTAGTATTTGCATGTATCTTTGTGTTCTATCCTCTGTGAATTACTTCATATCCATTATACCTCTTTCTTCAATCATGTTACTCCGATGTGGAACATAGTGTGAAAGCTCTGAGAGAGTTTTCAGTCTAGTGTGGTTACCGGCTGTTGCCTTAACTTCTTCTTTCATGTCATACAATTTTTTCCAATCTTCCCCAGTACAGATCTTCTCCAAGTACCCCTCGGTTGCCCTCTCCCTCACTGGACTCTAGTCCCATGCCTATCTTTCAATTGCATCAGCAGGTTTTCTAAGAGTATGTCCTAACCATCTCCATTTTCGTTTTGTAATTTGTTTCTGAACAGGTTCTTCCGCTGCCAATTTCCACACAGCTTAATGTTTTATTTTTTCAGTTCAGATTTTATACTTTGCTTGGCTATTAATCTTAACTTATGATGGATAATAACAATAGATCGTGGGTGAATTTTAACTCGTGTACTTACAGATCTAAACTAACTATTAATGAATGTTATATTAGAGAACATGATATAAAGTACGAAGTTTTTCATATAAACCTTAATTTTCATTTCTTAAATACGGTATGGTTAATGTATTATCTTTGTGTCCGATTTGAGAAGTGGATTCTTTTTTATCCAGGTTAGGTATCAAATGATTATTATTGAAGAATTCTTTATTATTTTTGTATGAAAATAAATTAATTATTTCACCAAAACTTCTCTGTTGATATCTAGCTGGGACATGTTTTCCTCATCTTCAACTACCCAATAGTTCACGTTTCAATGGCAGACTAGTTATTACTAACTTCCCAATCAGTTGTTTATTTACAATTAGTAATTCAGTAGACAAGATTTAAATTTTTGGAAATATTTTCTTTCCCAGGTATTTAAGTCTTTATTTGTTTTCAGGCTGTTCTTATAAAGTTGATGTGTATTGTGCCAAAATGTGCTGTCTTGGCAGATCTTTGCTTTCCTTGATGTGTAATGTTTATACAACGATTCTTTTGACTTCAATTATCTTTTTGGGAGTTGTGTTTTATACCATCAAGTGAGTAATCATAATTATGATGGAGTATTTACATCCACCTCAAAATGGTCATTAGCGGGGATGAAGATGAGGGAAATTTCAATCAAAAACATACTTTCAAAGAGAATATAGCCTACTGAGGAGATATGTTAAATATCAAATGATTTTAGTATTAAATGTATTTTTGAATTGTGTGAGAGCAAAATTTTCTTTCCTTTTTTACTTTTCCAGAGCTCGTAAAATTAAAGACCGACATAAAATGGTTGTCAAGGCCAAATGTGAAAGCAAATGGTTACAACACGACAAGAATGGGATAATGCTTATGCAGGTTAGTGAATTAACCTTATTGAATGTATTTATTTAAAATAGATAACTTTACCGTACACTTTGTCGTATTCTCACTATTAACATCACACGCTGCTTCCTACGGTCTTCTGTGAGGAAAATTTAGTTTCACAACAGAACTATATGAAATAGTATTAGTATTTCTAACCTCTCCTCTTATTTTTCTTTGTTTCTTGACTTGAATTAAGTTTTAACTTTTTCATTTTTCTTATGTTTCATCATCTTCACTTTGCCAATTAACTTTCCAGGTTTTGCTTCTTCATGGGTTTAGAACAATTTATCGTTTATTTTAAATCTGGCTCCAAATATAGTTGACCTTAACATTGGTATGAAGACGTGGGCGTAGGGACTTAACTTGGACATTGAATTACGATTACTAGGACAATGTAAATTAAATTAATTCTCAAAATTATTCTATTTCCTTTCATTCTATTTCTACCTCAAGTGTTGATCTTATTATAATATTTTGTTAACAGTGAATGCTGTATCATTAAAGGTGGTACTTTTTTTGTAATTTCTGGGGAGGTGCATTTTTTCTCCTAATATTTATAATATGTTCTAATTATTGCATGTACACTTGAAAAAATGTAATCAGTAGTAAATAGTGCTATTTCTTGTACAGATTGCTCCTGAAACTAAAAAACTGGACTACACCTTTGAACTTGTTAATACAGGAGAAGTTCCTATTGTTCTGCACAATGTTGCTTTATTGCATCCATACCCAGCTTTTACTGTGTCTGATGTGCACAACGTATGTTCATCTAGTACCCAAGTTCGGATCCAACCAGGTGCTCTTACTGATAACACTTGGCGTTGCTCATATCTAATATTTGCTTAGTAGTAAGCCAAGTAGTATTCTTAGCTATTAGCATACATAAAGATTAACCGACAAAAATTGGCCTCCTGTCTAAAAAGTTCCTTTTCTAGTTTAAAAAAAAAATCTCAATGGTTGTAAAAAACTGGTTAATCCAGAAATTTTCAACTTCCTGAATTAATAGATGTTCAGAAAGATGAACGTTGGTTGTTTTTTTAATCTATTTAGTATACAAATCTGCACTCTTAGATATTTATTCAAAATTGTTTTGTGAAATAGCATTAAACTGTTGAAGAAGACTGTACCCTATTTTAAAAACTTGCCTTTCACACTCTGAATGATACTTAGATGATTTTTATGAAGTTATAAAATAAAACAAACTGTATTGTCAAAAAACAAGTTGCAAACTTCATATGACCACGTGGGGGATAATACTAAGTTACTCTCCAGCAAAAAGCAAGGGACCGTCCCATCAATTCCATTCAAGGGCCCAAGGGCAGTGGCAGATTTAATTCTTGTTTTTGAAATTTTTAAAATGAAATACACAAACAAGATAAACCAGATGCAGGGAACTACTGTCCAATTAACCTGACAAGTGTAGTTTGCGAAGTGCTTGAGAGAATAATAGCAGATAAACTACTCCAGTTTGGAATTCGTTCAGTTGATTGTGCAAAGAACAGCACGACTTCGTACCCAAACGATCTATTGTTACCAATCTCTTGACAAACATTCACTATTGGACTACAAACCTAGATACCAAGTTTCCAACTGATGTCATATACCTTTAATAAATATGTAGTTATCAATTTATTCCAAAATGAATCATAGATATATTGTGCAGTCAAAATTCAAAATTAATAATGACAAAAGTATTGAATTACATTCCCGTCTATGGAAAATCCACCACTACCCGGAGGAAAACTGGAAAAATTTCTGGGCTTTTTGCTTTTTTAATGCCACAAAAGAAAAGCAAAACAAGTTAGGTCATCTGAGAACATACATAGTGAATATTCCATGCATATTTATGAGGATAGATAAAGTTAAAGAATATGTTAGATGACCCTCACAGTAGCTTACGGTTGGCATGCTTCCCACCAGTTTATCTGCTTGAAGCACTTAATATTTGTAGTTTCACTTAGATGTCACTGTCCATAATGCTGTGAATCATCTCTAACAGCTTGCAACCGTAGTTGTAAACTTAGATACATCAAGCTACCAAGATATAGCATTGCTGGCAGTCTGTATTTTATCTATATACCCTTGTTTGTCCTCCTTGTGTATTACACAAGTCTGTGGTGGGTAAATCCTTGTAAGGGTGAGCATCTGTTGCTCCAGTTATCATGATCTATAGTTTGCCTCTTGCCGATATATTAGTTTGCCTCTTGCCGATATATGCTAAACTCCAAGATTGTAGATGCAAGGTATTTTTGATGGAGGCACTGAAGTCTGTTAAATCCATCTGTATCTCTCTGCCTAAAATGATTCATGAATTCAGTAGGATTAAAGTAATTATTATTCAGTTCACTATGTAATATGTGATGAGACTTAAAATGTTATCTGTAGCCATTGTGGGACAATCGAATGTGTTGGGACCCTGGGCACCTGTAAAGGGGCTTCTGGCATATTTTTTTCTAATTGTTTGAAAATTCCAGCAAATTAAAACTGAGATTTGGAAAAAAGATTGTAATTTTTAAATTTTGTAATAATTTGTAAATAGAACTTGATTCATGAGAATTCTAGAATTTGTATTAAAAAAACATTATGATAGCTAACTACTGTTGAAAGAAAAACAGAATTATGAAATATTAACATGAATTATGAAAAAAGTTTGAAATTCAACTGATTACATCAACTCTCTTAATATCATTTCTCATTTCTTTTTTCCATGAATAATTAGCATTCATAATTCACAACTTGTTTTGTTGGTTTAGTAGAGGTTTTCTTTCCTGTTAAGCTTCTTAACAAACGCTCACAACATTTTGTGTGTGTGTGTGGATGATTAACTGATATTTCCTAATCAACGCATGTTTCAAAACTTATTCCAATATTTGTTTCTTTTTCTTATTAAATATATAATTTAGTAAAGTTCATGTATATAGCAAACAATTGATTCTTTTTTGTAAATGTACAAATTTGTTGAACTTTCAAATCTATTTTATTATTTACCATTACTTAATGAAATAGATGGTGAGTAGAAAAATTTTTTATCACAAAATATTTTTATTAAATGAACTTTGCAATCTGTTTGCATCCAATTAAACAGATACAATTTCTTTGCCATTTATTATAAGTAATGCAGGCAGCACCTCTTAAATCCAAGAGAAATATTTTTGGTAAAATAATTATTTTATTAAAAATTATTTTATCATAAGCTTAAATATATTGATGATGTTTCTGCAAGGCATAAGTCACTGCAGAAATTAAATAGGAGAAGAAAAACTTGTGGGTTTCCCTTAAGGAAACACAACTACTGACTGTGCTCTTTCATTGAAAGGGAAAAAAGTTGGTTTTGTAAAGACCAAATTATTTTAGATATGTGGTATCATAGTCATGTATACTGGTCTAACCTTTGCAATGTTGTGAAAGGAGTGTGGAATGTTGGGAAAGGAATTATGTTTACCTTTCAAAAGGAACATGTTGATTGTGAATTGGTCTCTAACATGAAAAACCATGAATGTGTTAGCATTTGCCGATGACATTTTTCTAAGTGAAGTGATCTTTGTGCAAAAATGTTTTTGAATGTGAATTATTTGTAGAAATTAAATCGTTTCAAAGTAAATTACTTTTGGTCCTACTGTGCAAAATGTTATACATCTTTTGATATTTCAGATGCAGACTATCAATTAAAGGTTCTATCAGGATAAGATGGTAAAATTTCCCGTTACACTAATATTTANAAGGTTCTATCAGGATAAGATGGTAAAATTTCCCGTTACACTAATATTTACAGGTCTTGACTCATTTTTTTACTTCCTCATTAAAAGTAAATGTTCTGGTGAGAATCAATTAGAAAAACCCCATCGTCCAGTGCAGGTCGAACGTCTTTTTTTTACTCCTCCCTATTTTCAGCTAGACTGAGGGTTTAAAGCTATTGGGAAGACATGGATTCCTGCACATCTGAAATTATAAGAATATTTTTAGTGTTGTTCAATTTTCAGTCACATTATTTTGCCTATAATAATAATAATAATGATAATAATAATATTTTATTGAACCACGCAGATCATAACAATGATAAATGGTGAGTCATAGTACTAACAACAATAACAACAATATTTACATACAAGAATAACAACATTGTAATAGTTTTGGTACATTTAACAATATTCATTTAACTTAGGCTAAGTAGAAGTTAACATAAAAATACAATTATTGTCTACTATTACAAGATATTAATATTTATTTAGGCTAGGTTTATTAGATATCTATGGTAGGAATTCTATTATTTTATGTCTATTATATTAATTTATGTCAAGGTCTATATTTACTCTAAAACAGTGTTGTTAAATCTGTTAAGTTTTAATGTTGTTAAATCTTTTCCTGCATCATGGGTCACCTTCTGCACCTTTGTTCTAATGATTACCTGCAACAGATTGTATGACATACGTTAGTTATTGTCATGAGGAATTATTGTACACTGTAGTAGAGTTTCTGTTGTAAGAATTGTTTGAGTTTTGTTTTGAATGGGTTCAGTGTATTGATGTTTTTAAGATTTAGTGGTAACGCGTTATATAGCTGTATTTTGAGTGCTTTTTTGGCTAAGAATGGATGTTATCTGTGGTAGATGGATATTTCTGGCCTGTCTAGTGTTGTGAACATGAACAGTGGAATTAAATCTGTAGAGTGGTCCTTTTTTTCTAGTAGATCCTTTTTTATGAAGTTCAAAGTTTCAAAAATATACATGCTTGGCAATGGAAGTATTTTCAACTTTTCAAACAATGGTTTACAAGAAGAAAGTTTATTAGTGTTGGTAATTGTTCATATTATTCTCTTCTGTAAACTAAAAGCTTGTCTTGTTTCTGGTGCTTGTCCCCAAAATGTTATACCATATTTTAGAATGGAATGGACATTTGCATAGTATACTGTTTGAAGGGTATCTTTTGTGAAATTTTCTGTTAGAACTCTGATGGCATAGTTTATTGTGCTGAGTTTTGTATTCCATGTTTCTAGGTCCATTTCATGTTATCTTATATAGTAAGTCCCAGAAACTGTGTTGTTTGTTTAAAGATGAGGTGGTTACCATTAAATTTGATATTGCCATAAAGGTTGCAAAAAACTTTTTTTCTTTTATTTTGAAGTACCATTGGTGCACTTTCAGATAATGTGATTTTTTTTAAATTTCAAATGGTATTAAGTACCATAATTTAAAAGAATTTTTTTAATTTTTGTAAATTATGTGCATTATTTGTGTGTGTAGGATATCAATATTGAAATATATAAGTGAATTGTAACTATAAAAATTATTCTCACCCAATTATTCATTTTTTTGATATGGGTAGTTGCTACAGGAAAGTAATAGCACATTTATACTTTTGGATTTATGTTTTTAGGATGTATTGTGTATAGAGTTGAAATTAAAATGAAATGTTGTTTCTTCTCTTCTTATGGAATTTCTTAAGAATATAATTAGTTTTGTGTTGAGTTTTAACATGACAGGCTCTAATAGTGTTTCATGGGCATTGTGTTTGGGGCTTATAACTTTGCTGAATAGTTTTAAATTTTTAGTTTACAAAGTGTGCATGCACTGGTAGTCTTAATCCATTGAAACTAGCATCATTGACTTCTTGATTTCTATTCTGTTGCACATATTGTTATGTAATGGCTCTGATAGTTTTCTTTGATATGAGTCTGAAAAATATAAGACTTATTAAGTCAAAAAATAATAGAAAATAATACCTGACAAAAGCCAAATTTTTTTTTCAATTTTTTTTTGTATTGACTTACGTAAAATTCTCCCTGAAAGAAATAGGGTTTCCTAACTGTATTTGTGTTAATATTTTTATTGATTTATTGTAAAATATTGTTTCATAATCACTGTGGATATATTTTCAAATTTTCATTAGTTATTAATCTTCAGATTAGAAGTAAGATAATAAATATCTGTAACATGGAGTTACATAGCAACGCGTGTCTTTAACGATACACTTCATTTAGTATTACTTATTCAAAAACCTTTTTCTGATGTTTTAATTACTATCCTGTGATCAGCATTATTTCTTTTTTTTAAATCCTGTTTCTCATCCAATTTTTAGTAACCGCTAATTGACTTTTGATGATTCATTGCATGTCTCATAATAGTTAGTTCTAGAATTTTCTTCTATAATGAGACTGAATCTTTATTAGATGCTCTTCTGGTGCATGTATTTATTGTATTGTGTTAACCTGTAAGTTATTTGTTAAATTATAAGTTTTGCCACTTAATTAATCATTCTTCAAACTTCAAACTTCAAAAATGAATGTTTATATTGATAATACCAGTTGGCTCATTTTTGTGACAAATCTCCCTCTGTAGTAATTTATTGAGATGTTCATTATGAAAATAATTCTTCAATTTTTGTTGGTCTGAGGAAACTGAATCAGGGTATTTAATCTTATTTAAATTAATTTTTATTGTATACTACCTTCTTCGCTGTATCAACTAACTTCATTATTTATACTTAAGCTGGAGTGTATATCCTTTGATTGTCTATTTTTAGTCTTGAAATATGAAATCAATTTTTTAAATTATAATTATTGGTATTTATGATTTGTAGATTGTTGTTACCGAGTTCAAGTTCAGTTTATCAACCGTGGCAGAGGCACATATGAAGTACCTGTGGCATTTAAATTTATCCGTGTAAAAGATGAAGAGGAAAAAGATTTTGACATTGTTCGAGTTATTGTAAGTAATGATTAATTTTTATGTGAATGTTGAGAGGAAATTTTTTTGTTAATTGAATGTTTTGGTTTTCTTCTTATACCTTATTAACATGTCTACAAATTTACAATTTATTAAATTTGTTTTAATCTTTGTTACAATAATTTAAAATAAGAGGTGAATGTAAAAATTCACTAGATTATTTTTAGAAAGATTTAACTTCTTCTTAAATATGCAAAGATGAATTTATCCTAAAAATTTGTTTTCGATTCAAAATGTTCCTTGAAGTGTGTCTGATATACTTCATTTGAAATAAGAATTTCTATTAGAAGGTAAACTCTTTGTTTGAATTATTTATGAGAGGTCACGATTCTACCATTGCTTTTTTCTTAATTTAAGCTCCTAAAATTAGAAACTGTACCATGCATTTACTATGCATTTATTCATAGGATCTACGATGATGAGATTGTTATTTGGGGGAGCTTATCATAAATATATAAACCCTATAGTTAAATCTATTGAAAAATTTCATTCTAAACTTCCGAGTGACAATTTTAATCCACTAGGTATGAGGGAAAACTATATTCTCAAAGCTATCTCTGTTAGATAACTATACTGATTGATCTTTTTATAAACTCTAAATCCCAAAATAGGAAGAGGTTGTTACCCCTTTAACTTTATACGAAAGAAGTAGCTATGATACAATCTTGAGAGCATTCGATTCTATACCTGGTAATAACGTAACACAGAATCATAATTTCTGTGCAGAGAAAAATGTTGAAATAAGAAATGAACAATAATGTGATGGACAAACATCACTTCTATCATTAGTCAATGATTGATGACTGATGGATTTGATGCTCATGTTATTGCTTAATGTGATGCTTGTGTTACTGTGTTAATGATTCTGTTGAGCAACGGGAATCTTTTTTTGACATAGCGAAAATTGGGCTATTCAAGAAGCTTCAGCACGAACTTTAAACTGTGATTTCTAAATTATGCTCAAGCTTGTGAAAGTAAAGCAATGTTATGAGTAATCGAAGCGGAGCCCAAGTCCATGTGGTTATGGCGATATCAAGAGAAGTTGAACTGCACCNAAATCCTTACGAATATACTTATCGGAGCCAACCATTTCACATGGAATTTTGACTGAGCATTTCCCTTCAGAAAAGCTTTCATTTTTCCCCAACTTCATTTTTCTTCTTCTAATTTTTGCCTCCTAAAATAAGAGGGGGGGGGACTATTTTAGGGTATATATAGCGTATGATTCAATTTTGTTTAAATTTGTTATCTTACATGTTTCTATTCATCTTATCATGCATTTTCATATGTTGTTACAGGCTGTGAAGGTGCGAGGTGCCGAGTATCCACTGATGGAGTCAGATGACACTGAACCAAGCCCCTTCCGTGGTGATATCTGGACCAATGTTAAATTTGGAATTCCTGGAATGACACGGAATGGGTTAGTAGATATTATAATTAATAATATTTTTAATAAGCAATGAAGTTTGTGAGCTTAGAAAGTAAAATTAGTGTGCAGGAATAGAAGTATCTGGTTGTCAGATCAATGAAATCTGTAATAATCATCAAGAAATCAACACATTCTTATTTTCATGATGTATATTGGAAGAACAAGTGAGTTTATTGTGTTTCGAAGCAGTTAAAGAAACTTAAGTTACATGAGTGGATGCTTCTCCCATTTGGGATACATATGCATGTTTAATTTGAGCTTTTTACACTTACTATTGTAACTGAAAAATTAAAATAAATAGTTAATATATATTTGTTTAAGAAAACCTTTGAAATTTGAAACACCGTGGGAAATACCTCAGGAATATTTTAACCTCCTTCACCATTGGCTTCTTCCATGGGATGGAATCACTCGAGAGGATATGAGTCTTCTCACAAGAGTTTTGTAAGTATGCTTATTACTGGCCTTGAGTTTCAATTTATTGTGGAGTTGTCCCCTACAAAAAAAAAAGAAGAAGAAGAATTTTCAAATTGTATTTTCTTGGAATTTACACATTCACTTTGATTAAAGTTGTTTTATGTATGGGTTATGTTGCCTTATTTCTGAACCTATTTATAGAAACAAAATAGTCGATTAGTATAACTTTTTTTAAAAATTGTTTGTTCAGGGATATTGCTTTGAGAGGGTATGAGAGATTGGAAGAGCATTACGAGTTCTTAATGCACATGTTGCTTTATTTGGAAGAATATGATGCATTAGGACATGTTAATCGCTATAATATGAGAGGGGTCACCTTGTATCCGTCTCTTACACCAGAACGTTTAGAGTTAAAGGTAAGATATGACATTTGAAATAATCATCACTCAAGTAGTGTTTTATTTTAAGAAAAGATTTAAAAAATAAAATCTACTATTACAAATTTGTGTGAGAGTTTAGTAAATGCATATTTTACCATGATTGTGTTCAATGGAGAACTGTAAATTTTTAGGTTTATTAAGTATTGGGGAACTAGTGTAATAATTCTTAAAGATTTGTAATTACTCTGAAAATGGATATCTTTAGAAGTATTGTCATAAGTTTCATAAGCCCCAACCAAAAAAAAAAAAAAGTTTCATAGTTTTATGCAGAGAAGTGAATATTATATTAATTAGTTTCATGCATATAAGTTAATATTATTAAAAATTGTGCACTTGATTACAAAAAATTTGCTCATTTTAATGGGTTTAATTTTTGTTATTATTGGGTCAGTTTTAATGATAGTTTGTAAATGTTAGTTTTCATTAATAATATCTTTATCCGTTAGGTCCCTGGCTTGGCTGAAAAGAGACCGTCTTTATTGAAAAATGATCTCATTTATTGCCGTGTGAGATGGGATGATGGTCAAACTGAGGAAGTGGAATATGAAGGACAGATTGTCGAAGTTAAAGACAAATCTGTCATCATAAGTCATTTTAATCCTGAGTAAGAATGTTTCTTTATTTGATAAAGGAGTTCTGTTGTACTTTTGATTTTTATGAGGTTTGTTGACTGTAGGAAATTGTTTGTTTGCTATAACATTTCTCAGTGTTTGGTAAATTTTTCAGATTTTATAACAGAATGTTTTCTGATGACTTGCTACTTGACGTACGTTTTTCTTTCTCACGCTATCCGATTAGTGTGATGCATTGTGCTGTTAACAATGTGGTTAATCAGAAAATGATGAGTGTTATTTTCCCAAAAGTGGATAAGTGTGCTCTGTCTCTTGTTAAGTCGGACATCAAACTTGAGTAAGTGAGCTATTTGATTTGCATTCTTTGTGATGTGTGGAATTTTAATTATTTTTTTTGTAGAGAATTTTAAAGTACTGGTAGCCCTTGACTTATTGTGCATGTTTCATTTATTTTATCCAAAATTAAGTATTACTCAATAAAAGAACATTATGTTCTTAAATATTTCCCTTGCTTTTAATCTTGAAAGAATAGTAAGGAAGATGTGAATGGCAAACATATTTACTGTAAAACAATTAGTTGTAATATTTTCTGAACTACATCAATGTTGTAAAATCACTTCATTTTAGTTACACATTTGAAAAAGTGGTCACCAAACTAAATGAAAGAAAATGAGAACATAAACTATTTTCTAATGAAGGAATCTATTGTTTCTAATGAAAGAATATAGCCCCATACTACTACAAAGTGTTTTGTTTCCTTTCGCTTTGTTGTAATAATGAAATAAATTTCTGTGTAAACTGGGTTCCTTGTATGTCCCTAATATTCGATTTTTTCTAGTAATGTTAGAAATTATTTATTTATATACTTAAAGACAATGTTTATAAGAACTATGAATAATGAATTGTTTTGTTAGTTTATCGATTAAAAAAACGATGTATGGAGTTAATGTATTGGAACCAGGCAAAATCAGAAAAGTCAGCTAGTCAGAATCAAACAAAATTGAGGATAGTAAAAATAAAGTTTTTTATGGAATAAATTCAGACAAAACAGGAAATCATCTTAATACCTTCATTTGGTCCCAAATACATGGAATCTTAGTTTTCTCTATCTCAGGAGGTGTGCGTNACGAAATATTTGTGCTTTTTTCAGTTTTTTGCTTACATCTTGGAAACAAAGCATCGCACAGAAATGTATATTCTATCCAAAATTAAAGAGCATGCAATTTTGCATCAAATAAATACCTCAATTCGGTTCAGCAGTTTACCCACAATGGCCACTCAAAAATCACCAATTTTTGGCAACTTATCAAAAAAAGTTGTAATAGTAATTTTCTAATCTCTCAAACTTCACGATGATCGCTCCAATAAAATTTTTTAGACGAAAATAGTTGTAGAGAAATAAATACTAAATCCAAAAATCGCCAAATTTCCCAAATATGCTCAATTTTAGAGTTTTGTAGAGACATATATGCAAAAAAGGAGTTTAATGACATTTTTGCTTCACCATATCTTTCTTTACTCTCAATGTGTATAGTTGTCGAATTAGTTTAAATTTCATTTCAAGTAGCATCCAAATATAATATTTACTTGTATTTTCCTCACTTACTTAAACATTTTGGTTCTATTTATGCAATGAACATTTCATTTACCAGCACTATNTTACCTGCACTATGCATTACAAGGAATGCGACTTCAATTCTTGAAGCATGCCACTTCTCTAAATTTTAGCATTGCGTTCTAAATATTCAGCTTAAACAATAATTTTTCTATCTGTCAAATAGTTCTACATTCACCTTTCACAGTGAGATCAATTTTATAGGATATACTAATAGTAAATAAAGAAAACAGGTATTAGTTTGTACTCTGTAATTTTTTGTTTATGTCCAAATTACTTTAAATCTCATTCAAAATCATTTGTTTCCAAACTCTTTAAGGAAGTAGGTGTGAATAATTGAAACCAATATTTCGTAGTATTATTTCAATACTTTTTTTTTTTTTTCCCCAAGAAAATGTAGTTGATGTAAAAATAATACGTATATAACAATTTTTATACTGAACATACCTAATAATTAAGGTAAGAAATTTCTTCCTCGAGTGGTGTATTTTTACATGGTTGACCCATGCAGCTTTGACAAATGGTGGAACAATTTAAGCAGAGTTTGTGGCAGCTGCACTTCCCCACATATACCTTAACACATTTGCACGAAATTGTGTTAAGGACTTTGGGGGGTGCAGGCTCCTTGGTGGTTGTGAAAGGGAACAGACCATGACTTGATCTCCAACTCCACTTTAGAGAATTTATCTCTCACCCGTACCATTTTCGGACTTGGTAGTATGTGCGTAGAGAATGGTGATGAGCTGCTATGTGTGTGTGTGTGTG